>BMAW01066290.1:147656-295218 GCA_019974015.1 Nephila pilipes
TCTTTGCCCCTCCTCCTCCTCTTTTTTTTTTTTTTTTTTTTTTTTCCCTCCCCCTCCTTTTTTTTTTTTTTTTTTTTTTTTTTCCATAACCTTGACTGGCCTTGTTATTTTACTGATCTACTGTTTCGAAATTATAGATAGACCATTGAATTTGGTGCGTAATAAACTGAGTATACTAGCATCTGCTATCCTCCTCCTCCTTTGTTATCGCCATCATTTTTTCTGATTCTTAAGTTCCGTGAAACACTTTTTGTGCAACTTGTGTCCTATTTTCAACATTTTTAGGAAGGAATCCTAGTGAATGACACAAATATAAATCCAGTTTAAAATTTCAATCGAATAAAAATGGAATGCGATTGGGTTTCATTATCTGGTGATGCAATCTGTTACTTACTTAAATACCCCTTTATGACTTGGTGAGTCCTTTAATTCATGATAGAAGTTATTGATGTTTGTTCCTCCGGGGGGGGGGGGGGCTCGAAACTTACTTACCAGATATTGTAAATGGTTTTAAACTTATATACTCTGAACTGTTTTTTATGGGTCTAAAAAAAGTACACTTAACTAGAAATCTTTCATGACTCGGGTGGGAAAAAAAAGGTTTCCGCTGATTTCAGTTCAGGCAATTTTCGCGTTGTATTAAAAGATTCAGATTTTGATTCGGAACATTTTTACCGATAGAAAAATGTTGCAACATTAATTGTATGTTTTGCCATCGCTATCCTTTAGAGAACTGCATCAATCTTTTTTTTTTTTGTAAAATATGTTAAATATTTCATCACCTATTAGGTAATGGGGGAAAATAAAGGGATAAACTGTATATTTGTGCAATGTTCTTACATTTTTAAAAGCAATATGATAAACGGAAATATGTTTTACATCGAAATAAATTTTTGTATGGAAAAAAAAATCAGTTTATATTTTTTTTTTTTTTTTTTTTTTTTTTTTTTTTTTTTAAAAAATATTTTTTTTTTTTTTTTTTTTTTTTTTTTTTTTTATAACTATTTTCCCCGAAGCGAATACTGTCTTAAGGAATTTTGATGTATGTAGTTGATAAATTCAAAGAAGAAAAAGCAAGTAAGGTTATGCTGTGCTGCAAAATTGCATTAAAAAAAATAAAAGTGCAATTTTATCTGAACTGATTTGTAATTCATACTGAGAACCAAACTATAATCTCGTTGATCATGATTTTCGTTGTAAGTGAAAGACTTAAATAATCTTTGTGTACTTTGGTAAGAAAAGGTTAGGAAGCTGGAAACGGCAAAACAACGCATATAATGAAAATGATATAAGTATTTTTAAAAATAAAAAAAAAAAGTTAAGTAAAATTATGCTTTAGTATTCTGTTATGATCAGCAACATTTGAACTCTCATGATTAATTGATGATTGTGGGGTTTAACCTGGGGATGCGAAGGAATGGGCAGGAAAAAAGAGCGATGTCTTCTTAGGGGACGGACTAATGAAACTTACTCATATTGATGTTACTCATGGGGAAAACCTATATAACTTCGTGTTTTATCGTCGGAAAATCGAATCGTTTGGTAAACGAGAACGAGTAGTCCTCAGTGAGACGTGAATAGTCATGCAGTACGTAGAACTTAAAATGTCATTTTCATCCAACTACTTTTCATATTTTGAAGCAGTTCGTGTAATTAAGGCTCCACATATAGTTGAAAGTAAGCTTTTTTTCCTTTCACTTAATATTAAATTAGTGCAAAATGTGCCGATTTGTTTTTTTTTTCTTTACATCTGTTTACGATAATTACAAACTCTAGTTAAATGAAAATCAAATTTGTCACGTGGGACTTCTACTTCCAACTACCAAGCAATACTATGATAATTGTTGCTCAAATTTCTTTAATAACTTTTTATGTGAGTTAATTGTAATCACTTTCATCTTAGTTGTGTTATTTTTTATACGAATATTGCTTAATTTATTTGAAAATACGTATACAGTTTCGAGTATTAATTCGTTCATTTCCCTCTGTTTATTAAGTTATTCATAAATAATGAGAAACAATTTTCGGTCATTTTTTTTTTAAGTTCTTACATGATCCATGTTCAGTTAATGAAAATTTAATGATCAAATGCTAAAGCATATTCTATAAGAAAGAAAAAAAAGTTTTTATAGCTAAGTTCAGCTATCAGAAAAAGATGGAATACACGATCAAATGATCGAAATACATCTTTATTTTAAGAATCATTATACGATGAATCGGAATGTCTTTTTTGATTTATCTTTTCTCGGTAAAGAAAGAAAAAGTCCATTTTCAGATGTAAAAGTTTATAGTTCTGTTGGTTAATTGAAAAAAAGTAAATACGTATTTTGTTTTTCCATTCATCTTTAATGTACAAGTAGTTAGGTTGTCATACGCGTGTGAAAAGTTCATATTAAAAAAGTTTATATTTTATGAATGAATACCGAGAGAGAAATTTTGTTATACGGATGAATTGAAGTGGTTTCATTCCTTGCATTAAAGTTTAACCTTTTTTTAAAAAAAAAAAAAATTAAACTTTGAACAGTGATATACTTTATTAGTGGGATTTTAAACTCATTAAGATTAAAGTGAGCTTCGAGGCGATATAATTAAATTTATTTATTGAATTTCATAACAAGAATAGATCGGCGCAACTTCAAATTGCTAGGATATTAAATACGTTAAAAAAATTGTTTGTACTTTTTTTATTAACATGTAACATAATCCTTGAAAAGTTCAAATGTATCATTCGGGTCAAAGCAAGTTTTCTGCCCAGTTTTTCACCCTTTTTTGAAAAAGGCTACTAAGTATTTCGCCTTATCAACGCACCGAAATGTGATGTAAACATAGCTTAAAGAAACTACGCAAAAAGTGGTTCCACCTTTCTGTCCTTGAATGTTATAAATGCGAAACAAAAGGAGATGTAAATCTACTTCTTTCCTGCGATCTTTTTATTTTCTTTTGCATAATAAAAGTTTCATACGGCGATATGTTCTCAAGATGGCTGTCTGTAATCACTTCAAATAGATAAGTTGAAGCTGTGTAGAAAGGTTTTATTTCATGAAGAATCGAAATGAATAATCTGATTTTGAGTGAATTTCCTGTTTTGATCGTATTTTTTCCATTAGTTTCACGTGTTTGAAAGTTATTTGAATAGTTCATACTTTAATTTTATAAAACATTTCTACAGCAAAAATTACAATTGGTAAACTGTTGACGCTAGACAGTAGAAAGATTTAAATGACTTTTTATGTGCCGTCTATTTTACAGTTATAGAGTTACTCCAAAACGTACAATAAAAATCTTTTTGTGCCTGTAGGCCACCATAAGTAACGCAAGTGAAGTCACTTTAATTTATATGAAATCTAATAAGTTATATTTCTATAAGAAACCAATTAGCTGAAAAAAAGTAAAATATGTATTGTTTTCTAAAAGTCTTTTTGCTATGTATGCTGATTGTTAAATTCTAATGTAATCGATAACTTTACCTACAGATAAGGTTTTAATTTAAGTATCTTATAAAAGAGAATAAGAGTATTATTAATTGTAAATGTGTGGCTTTTAAATAAATCTTGAACGTTGGCAACGTTAAAATATATTCTGGCAAAAATTAGAACTAAAGTTTTGACGTAATTGATTAGCGCATATTTTGTTGGAAAATTAAACAAAAGATTTTAAAGCCCAATAAATGGCTGATCTCAATTAAAGTTACATTTGTGTCACGATTTAGTTTTTGCGCTGTCTCTCTCGCGCGCTTCGGAGTTTCAATATTCCGTGAATCTTGCTTTGCCTCTTATCAGGTCACCGTTTCACGTAGTTGTGTGTTACAGGGAAGGTTCCATCGTTTTAGGGTATTCCAAGTGACCTCTTCATAAGTTCCTTGTATTGCTTTTTTTTGTTTTGTTTTGTTTTGTTTTCGGAATTACTGCGGAAGTGTGTGGAGTCAAATCATGGGCGACTCTTAATGACCTTTTTGATAGCTTAATATTAATTATACCCCATTCGATTGGTCAAGCTTATGTTTTTGATTTCGAATATTACATTTAACATTAACATATCTTGTGGATCATGAGTCAGGCTTCATGAACACTTTGCAAAATTCTCAAGCCGAATTTTTCGATTTATTATATTGTTCAGATTTTATAGAGGAATTATGTTATTAAATCTTAATTATATGCACAGAGTAGTGAAAAATATATATATAGAACAGATTTAATTTAATAATAATAATAATTAATTGTATTATTAAAATAGAAGTTGAACATGTGTGAACTCGTATTCCTGTGGGAATAACTTCTATGTTGATGTATAAATTGAAACATACCCTTAAAAATAAATAATGCTGTTTTTTCTGAATATATATTTTTTTGTTTAAACCCACTTTTCTTTGTAAATGTTTTATTTTAATGAAGTGGAACGTATAATCGAATTTGTAATTCAAGACCCCAAAAACATTCTCTTTAATGATCTGTCTAAGTGATAGTTTACTTAATGGGAAAGGGGTGGGTATTATGATCCTCTTATGTGTCAACCACGTGTTTGATTGAAGTTGAGTGACCTCTTTCGGCATGGTTGTTCATTATGTATTTTTAGTCTATCATGTTTTAAGTGTGTCAGAGCTTTCCTTGATAAATATTTACAGCACAGTTATGCAATTTATAGAGCTAAATTAATTTTGGGTAACTTTTTTCAAACTTTACTCGACGGAATTCTAGACCAAATAATTTCCACCTCGAATAAATTATCTTCGGTAAATATATGCAATTAAACTTTGGGTGAAGAACAAATTATTTAAAAGTTGTCTTTGTGGATTTCTAAACTAAGAACTTCGTTTTTCTTTGTACATATTTGGAATATCTCATGTGGATCAGAGCGCATACTCCCGTCCAAATACCTTTCTCTGGAAAATTTCTTTTAACATTTTTCTATCTAAGTGAAAATAAGCGGCAGCCACCCTTGGTCTATTTACCCTGCAGCACACAGAACTAGTCTTGCAAAGTTGCCTAAGCTTGAGGTCGGCGTCTGTGGCTAGTCCAACATTTAGCGGATTTCCAGATTCCATTGCAGCACCGAATGGAAAACTGGTTTTAGGGCTGTCATCCGCCAACAGAGCGGAAGAATACCTTTCCTGGTTGGAATCGCTCAGTTTATAATAAAATGAATCAGTATGCAATAATTGTGGGAGAAGTAACTGTTAAAATTCAATAATCTTTTATTTAAGTAGCAGTATAGCACGAATTTTAAAACTTTCAATGTTAGGAAATATTTAAAGGAAAATAATAAACTGTAGTAGATGTTATAGAATCAAGAATCTTACTAATGCGCACATGTATTCATTTTCGTTGAAAACTTTTCTCTTTAATGTAATAAAAATATAATAATTGAAAAAAATGTTATTATTCGAAATGACATGAATTTGTTTCATTATTTATAAGAATTATTGAAAAGAAAAATCATGCCATGAATTGATTTTGAAGTCTTATTTCGAACAACTAGACCTGAATAATATTCCATCATTAAAGATTCAGTGCTAAGTTAGAGTTATTGTTTTAAAGAGCTAACTAGAGTGTTTTTTAAGGTTGGTAAAACATAAATCTTATTTTTCTAGTAGGATTTCTATTGTATATTAAAACTTTTAATGGTATATTAACCCATTGGCTTACTAATATTTCCACCGTAGTCGATCCCATTTTTGCTATTTAATTTTAAGAAAAACAAAAGAAAGATAATCAAAATTCCTCCTCAGAAAATGTTTCTCCTACGGTACGCCCTTTTTTTTTTTTTTTTTTACTGCGTAGTTGGAGAAAAAGAAACAATTGCTAGTAACTCGCGTTCTATGAAGATAAACTGTATGTGTTTTTCACCTTTCAGTAGATCTATTTCTTAATTTTTGAATGGTCTTTAACTTGTCGCCATCTATTGACGAGAAGAAAGTGACTTTAGAAGCTATTGCTCCTCCGACCATCTTACAGCTGCCAATATAATAACGGACATGTGATATTTTACCTACTGACAGCTGGTTGTATAAGTCAATGAGTTAATGTTTTTAAATATTTTATCTATTCAGTTTGTGTGATTTGAATGAATAATAATAAAAAAAATTTGACCTTTTTATGGATCCCTATATTTTAATTATGTCATATAATTTTAGTAGATACATGGTTCATTTTCTTTAAATTCATATTGTATCAATTTTGATTTTTCTTATTTGATGCTCATGTGAATAGGAGGGGGTATTCATATTTATATTGTCATGTATTAGTCCTCAAATACATTAATATTTGATGAAACATAATTTGCAGGAGCTAGTTCTTTTAAATACCTTACATTGATATCTAAATGAGTCTTTTTTTTTAAAATAAATAAATAAATAAAATTGTCTTACTTTCCTGTTCTAGTCTCAAAATGTTCTTGGTAATTTACGATTTTAATTTATTTGGGATATCTGGGTGAATATTGGTTCTATTTTCTAAGAGTGATAATATTGAAATATTCCTAGATAACAAAAAATAATTATATAAATGTTTGAAAATAAGTAATGCTTTTTCCACTACAGTATTTATAGAATTAAGAATGTAAATATTTATATCTATGGGCTTAGGAATATTTTCTTGGTGTCTGAATTTTAATTTTTTGGCATTTTAATAAGTGGCTTATCGGATAAAAAATTGTTCGAAGTAATTCATTTCATAGAATAAATTTTGTAAAAAAAAAAAAAAAGAATTATTTTTAAGTCAAAATTGAGGTATAGTAAACTTTTTGAAAATCATATGCTCTGTACTAAGAACATAATGCATTAAAAGTTGGGTCTTGAATTCTGATTTGTTTTATTTTGTACTTTTTATTTTTTTAAAAGAACTATTTACAAAAATAGATCATATGTATGAGACTAAAATTCACACTTTAATATTAAAAGTTTATCCTCTCTCTCCTGTTATCTTTTTTTTTCTCTTAATTTTTGTTTTAAGGCGGCTGCATGCATCTTTTTATGAACATTCTTTTTCTTTTCTTTCTTTTTTTTAATGTGTATACATTTTCAAGTTATTAAAATTGTCAAAGAATTTAATCAAAATTGGTGTTAAGTATTCTTTTTATATGTATTTTTTTGTAAATCAGATTATTCAACCTTATTTCCTTTGTTAAAATTCTTTAAATTAAATTATTAATTGAATAGCTTTTATATTTATTAATCACATTCATGCATTTCATTTTAGCTTTAACATCTGTGAAAAAACCTCGTCATAAAGGTCTCATCAATTCTCTACTCTGCTGCTTTGGCGCAAAATCGAAACGACCTAACCCACCTATCCACACTGAAGAAACATCGGATGGGAGTAGACGCAGTAAAGTAAGTAGCAATGAGACTTCTAATAATTATTTTTCTGTAAATATTTTTTGTGGTGATAAATATGATTATTTCATAATAAGGTTGTACATTCTGCTATAAATATAGGTGTAAAAATGCTTGATATGTAAAAAGTATGTTGTCCAAAGATTTTGATATTATTTTTAGATGTGCAATAATTCTCACCATGCTTATTCTTTAAAATCAAGTTATTTTACTGTACTAAACTTTTATGTTTATAAATATAAGCAGATTTTTAGTGATAGATTAGCTTGCTGTCAGATAGTTATTGATTCTTTCTTCAGAAGGTATCAGATTTTGCAACATTCCCCAAATGCTCAATGCATTAAATAAACGAATATGCTTTTATTAATCTTTTTCTTATTAAATTTTGAGAACAATCTGCAAAAGCATAAATATATATGTACCCAAAACTTTCTCGCCTGAAGAAAAAAAAAATTGACTCTTGAATATCTTTTTGTAGCATCAAATTTGAAATAAAATGACATCCTATTTGCGATGTATAGTTTTAGTAAATGTGTGTATTGTATATGGCTAAGAAATTTATAAACATTTCTCATTATTTATCTTGATTCCATTTTTGAAAGTAGGATGGGTACTAATAAGTAAATGTGTATGGATCATTTTTTAAGAATACTTATATCTCCTTCCCCCCTCTCCCCCCACACTTTAAAATCTGAAATTGGGAAGAGATTCAAGTGTTAAACATATTTTGTTGATAATGTTACAATCATTATCTAGAAATTTCAATTATTTCTAGTGTTGTCGATTTGCAATTTAGTAAAACATTTTAAAAATATAATTCCTTACTGAACTGATAAATAAAAAATAAATGAACTGATTTATAGTATAATGTACACAGGTAAGTTTGGTTTATTTCTATATATTACTTTTAATGCTGTGTATTTTTTTTTTAAATTCTAATTTATAATATATAGTTCAGAATAATTTAGTGGTATTATATATATTTCCAAAAAATTTAGTAACAATATGCTTGAAACTAAATTTAGTTGGCTTAAAAAAAATTAAATTTTTATTTCAGGTATTCTTCCCTCTAGACAAACACCTTCTTCCACAGATAAAGCATCAAGATGCTCACAAGATGTGCTTGGTCATTGATCTTGATGAAACACTTGTTCATAGTTCATTTAAGGTATAGCTTATCAATTGATGTCTAAATTTCTTTGCTCTAATGGCAACTGAATCTTATGAAAATAAGTCATCGAATCATAGAAATTATAATTTCAATTTTTGCTAATTGGCAAAATGTTTCAAGTTATGTTGTGAATATTTTACACCTGTATTTATTCTTCCATAATTGTTAGATATCGGCAAATGGATTTTATCATATGAGTATATGTTTAAAAAAAAAAAGAAAGACTGTTTCCCCTCTCCCCTTAAATTAGTTTAAGGATATTGTAAAAATACTGCCTCATTAAACAATTGAATGCATACAAATATTTATTAGCAATTATTTTCAAATTAAAATGTTTGTCGTTCACAATAATAAAACGCTGGCTGAAAAAAACTTCAAAAGAAACGAAAGAAAATCTCTGTGAATACTTGACTCATTTACAGTTGCATCTGATTATGCATGCATGACATCATCACCAAGTTTTTGCATACTTGACCTTGAGAAGGGAAATGCTGTGCTGATCTTAAAAATCTTTCTAAATATATTTGTTTTATTACTTGGGATCACAAATTTTCTTTAAAAGCTGATATAGAATTCAAATAATTTCTTTTATAATTTTTCTTTATATTATTATAACAGTTATTTTGACTTGTACATGGTCATTGGGAAATAAGAAAAATTATTTGTTAGAATTAAAGTGTAAATAGTGCTATTTGAATAAGATTATTAAGTTAAAATATAATTGAGATAGTACAAGTATTGTTATACTTCTTGCACTCAAGATTATTTAATTTATGTAAGTTTGTTTTATTCTAACAAATTAAAAACTCATTCATGTGTAAATATGTATATTTTACAGTTTTGTTGCTAGTTGAATCTCATTTAAAATAATCATTTTTGTGTTAATTGAATATTTTGGTCAGAAAAACCAAGGATTTTTTTTAAATATTATTAATTTGCAGCTATTTTATTCAAAATAAAATTACGAATTGTATCATTTTAAAACATTACTGTAAGGTTTTGAAAATTATAGAAAAATTGAGGTAATAAATAATATGAGCTTGTTGTTAACAGTATTATTTTTCTTTAGCCGATTAGTAATGCTGATTTTATAGTTCCTGTGGAAATTGATGGAGTTATTCATCAGGTAATTATTTCAAAACCCATTTTTTTTAAATGGAAAGTATTGAGTTAAAAGAATTTAGAAATAATTTCTCCAATAGTTGTAAATTTAAAATTTACTTGTTTTAAAAATATTTGTGTAATGTACAGTGTTAATTTTTGTCACTTAATGAAGAAGGTTGATGAAAATTCAAATTCATTTAAATTGTTTTTACAGCCAAAAATTCCGATTTAATTTTAATGACTTTTGATGAAATATAACATAAGCGGTATATGCATTACATCACACACATTATAATTTAAGTCATTCAATAATAAAAATCATTAATCATTGAATAATAAAATTCGTCAAATTGATATATGAAGTGTATTTTTTTACTTTAGAGGATGTTTGATAAATGTTTTAGTAAAATCAATAACTTATTAAATGTGCAAAAAAGAATTATCTGGTGCTTGATGCTGATATTCTACAAAAATTGCTGTGAAGAAAAAGATTTGAGTTAGTGGTTTCTGTTAAGTAATTAATATTCTGTTAAAATTATGCTTTTATTTAAAATTATGATTTTCATTGTGTGTATATATATATAGTATTAGTTTGATGGAAGATAATTTATGTGCCTAGAATGCAGAATTTATTCAAATTTTTTTGGACTTAAAACTGGAAAGTGTAATTAAAAATTAATGTGGCGAATGAACTAAACATATTAAGTGTAATTCAATTTATTGTGTATGTTGGATTTTGTGTTCTGATTCTACTTTCATTTTTCTTCTTGTATGTCTTATATTATTATCTTGCAAAATGTTACTCTCCGCAAATAAAATTTTGAAGCATTACATTCAGCAAAACTGATACAGAACTTTTAAATTTGTTATGGCATGTTGTTTATTCTTGATCATTAAATACATTCTTGATGTAAAATTTAGCAAATCTTACAGGTTTTCTTAAATTGACTTAAAATTAAATTACATTCTTTTTTTTTCATTTTGTAATTTTTGTTATGTCAATTTGTTTTGTTTGTTCAGTTAAGTTTTGTCAGTTGAAAATATTTCAATATAGGTTGTTTTTTTTTTTAAAAAAAAAATGTTATTCTCCTCTTTTTGTTGCATAGCTTCGTAGATAAATAAATGTTATGTGTAAGCAATGAAAAGAGTAGAATGGTCATTATATTTAATTGAAGTGAAATATATTCTATTTATTTTTGGTTGAAATTTTATGTTTTAAAAGTATAAGATTCCCCCACCCCTAATTTAACAATATATATATAATTGTTTTTTGTAGGTTTATGTTCTTAAGAGGCCTTATGTAGATGAATTTCTGCAAAAAATGGGGGAAATGTACGAATGTGTTCTATTTACAGCTAGCCTTGCTAAAGTAAGTATTGAGAGAAAAAAAAATTATTTTTTAAAATTTCATTTAGAGTAATGATTTGATTACTATCAAAATTTGTAATGTAATTAAAAACTTTCATTTTCCAACCTAGTCTTATATATGAAAATTAGCTATTATTCATATTGCAGTATGCTGATCCTGTTGCTGATCTTCTTGACAAGTGGGGTGTTTTCCGCTCACGTCTTTTTAGAGAATCATGTGTTTTTTATCGTGGAAATTATGTGAAGGTAAAGCATATAAGAATTTATTATTTTTTTATATTATGGCTTAATAAGCATTATATTGAGATTATAATTCATGCTTCTTTCAGGATTTGGGTAGGTTAGGTCGGGATCTTCGTAAAGTAATCATAGTAGACAATTCTCCTGCTTCCTATATCTTCCATCCAGATAATGCAGTAAGTAAATTTATTGTTACAGAATTTTGAATAGTGTAATGAGAAATATTTTGTTTGATGGATGTATATATATTAAATTCATAATTTCTGATTTTTTTTTTTTTTTTTTTAAATATGATTTTGAACATTTTTCATCTGTACCTCTTGATATGATTAGTATAAGATAAGATGCTGTTTTGAAATCTTTCAAAATCATCATTTTTAAATGTATCTTTAGTTATGTATAATGATGCAAAATGTGAGTATATTTTGAGGAGTTGAACATTATATATTGTGTAATTCATATTATAATTTTTAAATTTTCATTATTTTCAATAAATTTTTTGAGAGCTTATATAATTATTTAGATAATTAGAATAGGAGCTTATTTTTATTTATGTTGTAAAGATAATTATTATTTGCTTAGATTGTACTCAAATGAGCTAGCATTTTGTCTGTATTGTAAACAAATTGATTACTTATTGTATAATTCTCTCTCTCCCCCCCCCATATTTTGTTTTTATTTTGAAATGTATTCTTGTTTACTTAATTTTTCTTCTATTTATATGTGTCAATTAAAATGCTGATTGTAGTTTTTATCTTTCAATATGGATAGAAACAAAGCCTCTGGTGGTGGTGATTGTTGTGTGAGGATTTTATAATTTACATGATACGTAATTTACTTTACCCCAAAAAGTTTAAAGAAAAGATGTACTGTCCAAGTGTAAATAATATCACATTATAACAATTCGTGTTTTTGGATTAATATTTTTTCTAATAGTCTAAAAATTATTACTTCTGAAAGCTGCCTTGACCTCCTCTTTTTTTTCTTCGGGGTGAAAATAATTCCCCCCTTCCTACCTTAGTGCATATCTCCAAATGTATAATTTGAAAATAAAATGGATGTATTGAAATTGAAATATACCTAGTTATCTTTAAATGTAAAGCGAGGACATAAGTTTTCTTAATAAAACTAAATTAGGTTATCTCTTGTTTAGATGTTCAAGCTGAACATCTGAATGAGCTTTTTTAATAAAACAGTGGAGAAATTTTAATATTTATATCGAAAAAGTTTATAACATAAAGATTTTGATTATTTTACCCAACCTATTTCATATTGTCTTAATTTTGTTGAGATTAAACAATCATTTTCACTCTTTTGTATCATCTTAAGATAGGAAAATGACAGCAATAAGCATTCATTCAAAAGTTACTGCTTTTGAATAATTTATGATTTACATTCAGTTTTTATAATGACCTCTCATTTTCTTGCACCCTTTTGGAAAGTGCTCAAATTCATATATTTAACATGTATTCTATTTTATTGAAATGCATTTATTTACCAATGCGTCAAAAATTATGCACAATTTGACTTGGAGATATCAAATATAATGCTGTAATTTGAGTATCAGAGCTGAACTGGTCAACTTGCTCATTTGGTTCTCTGTGCTGAAGTATCTTAACCATTAATGATTATAATGGTTGAAATATGCAATTAATTGTTATATGAGTATTTTTAATTGTAAGTTTTTTATGTTGCTTAAGCTCACATTTAATAGAATTAATTATATATATATTAAGAAAATGTTATTTTCTCTTTGTGTTTCACCTAACCTTATATCTTAGTCGAATCTCTGCTTTGCATTCATTCCATGATACCTTGCTTGATGCTGCATTAAAAATTGAGTACTGTGTGTTATTTTATCATAAGGGGGATAAAATGCAGTTTTTTTAATTACCATAGGGCTATGTACTAGTAAAATCCATGTATAATACCTTTTTTAGATGAAAATATTATATGTTCAAGATATTTTCTGTGTTGTGGTTTTTTTTTATTCATTCTTTAAACTAATATCTTGCATTGTCTTGATTCTAGGTGCCTGTAAATTCATGGTTTGACGATATGTCAGACACAGAACTACGGGATTTAATTCCCTTTTTTGAGCAGCTGAGTAAAATAGATGATGTCTACACTGTTCTGCGTAATTCAAACTATGCTGCAGGCTCACATCCACACCCGAACACTTTAAATGGCTCCCATTTCATAACGCAGCATGTAAATGGTTTGATGCAACCATCTTAGCACATGAAACCATGAAGGTGATGTGAAAATAAAAACTTTAGAAAATGGAGGCCGATATTTGCCGTGGCAACTTTATGTCTTTAGTGATTCAGAAGTATGATTTAACTTGTGAAAGAAATGAAAATATATTTATTGAATTTTCTTTCACCAAAAACAAAATTGGAATTTTTTTTAACCAACAAAAGAGTTTGTATGGAATTTTCAAATTGTAATTATTTTGCAATGAATCTAATTTTTATACTCCTGATGATTTATATGAATGATTATTAGGATTTCCCCGCCCCGTTCTTAACTGGAAAACCCGTTCCGCGTTTCTGAAGGATAAAAAGTAAAAATAAAAAAAAATTTTTTTTTTTTTTTTTGCTTTACTTAATTGCCTTATTTTTCCTCTGTGTATATTGAACTGAATATGTGGAAATGATTCTTTTATGTTAACCATTTGATGAGAATTAACTGAATCAGAACTTCAACCCACATTGTATATTTTTACCATATATTGTGCCTTGCTTTTGTGTTGTTTTCTCATTCCATATGATCATTATGTATATAAAATTTTAATAATATTTTTATCATGTCAATTGATTGTTACTTGTGCATTAGTCAGAAAAACATGTATAAATTTTGCTAAAGAAGTAATTTTTGTCATTTTTAAGTACTTTATTCTTGTTAATTTTGTTTATGGAGAAACAAAGCTTTACGTAATTATTTTTAAGTCATACTTTACTTTGTATTCAATAAAAGCAATTCAATTTTTTTAGAATTATGCTTAAGGAATTTGCCATTATTATGCATTTTGTGATTTGGCAGCTGTTATATTTAAATTGTCTTAAATAAGTAATATTTTGACATTTATCTTTTATTGAATATAAACTTTTTTTTAATTTCAAGGCTTCTTTTTAGTATACATTTCTGTTGAATGCAAAAACTCTTTAATGTTTGCATATGTAAGGAAAATATTGGTTCCATTATCATTAAATTAAAATAAACATATTTATAAAACAGAATATTTTTATATAAGTTAATTTTAATTATTACCTATAGTTGCCATGGCAATACATATTCATCCATATATTCGGCTTACCCAAATTAATTATGGCAGATAGCAGAAGTTCAAACTGCCATAAAAGTCACCTGCAAAGTGATATATTCTGCTGAATTCTGCCACATTTCAGAACTGTGTTTTATCCACAAGACCAGAAAAGGGAAATGGGCTGATGTCAGCTCTGCGTGATTGTTAACTGTATAGATTGAAGTGAGGCTCTTCATATCAATAATACTGTTATCTTTTTTCATGTCAGCTGTTGGCTGACTTTGTAATTTAAAAGCAATACAATATTTTATGTGCAGATGTCAACTGCATGTAAAACTGGATGTTCGCGAAGATTTTGTGAAATTTGAGCTTTTCAAAGCAAATTTGTTAGCTATATATATGTATTTGTATGATAAAGATCGTTCAAAGTAGTCATTTTATATGGACACACTAAGTTACTTGAAGGTTGAGAGTGACTGTTACACATCACATGCTCAATAGCATTTGTTAGTAGGTGCAAACAAGCTGTTAAGTTTTTCCCATTCTGGGCCTGATCTTTTTGTGTCCAGTAATGAGTTAGATTGATTTATTTAGTTTGGATGATTAGTTTACTATATTGGAGCAATTTTTTAATTTATTCGCACATTGGATAACTTAAAAAAAACCAATGTAAATGGAGTTTTTATGGGGGGGGGGGACTATTGAGCAACTCAAGTGAAATTTTGCTGTTTATGTGATGTGGATGATGATGTTATGCTATTGAGAAAAAGATAAATGTTGAATAAAAGCAATAATTTTTCTTACCTGTTCAGTTGAAATGATAGCTTTATGTTTGACTTGTTAAGAAATTGTGGTACATGTAATGGTCTTATAAGAATAAAGGTAAAGGGAAAGATAAGATTTCTTTTGTGTAAAATTTTATTATGTGCAAATAATAATGGTGAGAATATGTATGTGCATCCTTCAGTCCAAATCTGCTCAATGCTAGGTACTGTTTATTATAAAAATGTAGTTAAAGACTTAAAACAGCTAAATAAAACTGCCATTTTTTTTAAAAAAAGAAACTTCCATCCTCAATTTTTCCCCCTTTAATAAATAAAATGAATTTTTTTAAAAAAAATTGACTTTAAGATGCTGTCAGTTTTTGAATGCTTGAATGTACCTGCTACTTTGCCGATTAAAAAATAATAAACTAATTATTAAAAGGCTTTTAAGTGAAAGAGGTTGTTAATATTGTTATTAAAATTAATATATAATTTTTGTGCTTCTCAAGGTTGCTAGTTTGTACAAGTTTGAGTTTTGCGTGAAATTCATCATATCCAATTGTTCTGCTTTCTTGTTAATAATGAGTGATGGTTGTAATGTGAAAGTAAATGAGAACATGTTCTGTAAATACTTTTAAAAATGCATTATTGTAATTTGTACTGGATTTCCTCATGGTGTAAGAAGGGTATGAAATTGATGGTTAAGAAAAGAGAACTACCAAAATATTCAAAAATCTGTTTAAGTTTGGTTGTGTTATTATTTTCTGTTTTTATCTTGATAAAACTAATGGGGAAGGGTTAATGTTAAAAAAAAGTATCCAAAATCATAGAACTTAAGAAGAAAAAAAATTAAATATTACTGCATTGGGTTTCTTATGTACATATTGATAATCTGGCCATGAGGAAATTGGGACAAATTTCAAAATGGTTTTGATATTGTTATGTACATAGATATCATAAGAACCAATTTGTTACATTGGATCCCTTCAGGCTTACTCCAGACTTAGATTTCTCACAGACAGTAAGTCAATAATACCTACAAAAGACATTGATACATTTTTATACTGTGTGTACAGTGGCCTTATAAGCTCCACACCTTGTTTGTACAAAGATTTATGTGGACACAAATAATCACAATAGGATTTAATAGTGACTGCTCTGATCAAAAACTCACTGTCTCTTTCACGTATAGCACATCAACACAGTGAGCTAATGATGTGCTGAATGTTGTGTCATTTATTACTACTTGTATCTCATTATTTGAAATGGACTAAAGGTGCATGTGTGACTCTGATCTACCAGGAGACTATGTTGTTAAAAGTGTTTTACTCAAATGTATATCTTGAAGTGTTCAGTTTTAACTTGAATATTGCTGGTTTTTAAAATAGCTAATAAAAAAATGTCTAGTTTTTAATGCATTAATTTTTATATTATGTTACTTTGACATTCTACTATTGTTGTGAATATTTTAATCACTATCATGTTTTTATGATATGAGTTTTATTATTTTTAGATTTTACTTCCGTGGTTTTTTTTTTATGTGTAGTGTTATGTTTTAACTTGAAAAATAATTTGCAGTATTATTATGAAAAAAAAATTCTCTTTCCTTATTAGTTAAGATATATGTAAATGACATTCTAAATTTTATTAAATTATCAGTTCTTCAGCTTATTTCAAATAAAGTTATTTAATCTTGCTGCATTCAAGATTTAAAACTTCATGCTTCATATGATATCAAAAGACTTGGTGCTCAATTAACGTGTTCAATATCCTGTTATAAAAAACTTAATTTTGGTAACTTCATATTGCTGCAATACTTTTTTGCAAATTTTGTGGCTATCCAACCCTTCTCCTCTCCTTAATTTTATAAAATCATAAAGGACATTCATTTTGCATTCAGAAAATTTAGCAATAGCTTTTTTGCATTATTTTGTAAGTGTTTTACTTCCCCGGCTGGTCTAGGGGATTATGAGTTGTTCACTAAAAGTTTTTTCAACACTTCTGTATGCTCAAATGTTTATTTTCTTCAGAGGAATTAGCTGTGCCAAACTTGTTACTGCAATAAGAAGTAGTTGAATAAGTCTTCCTTACATATTAATTGTTTGTGTGTGTGATTAAAGTTAATTAGCTACCTTATCAATTGACTATTTTAAAAGATAACTTTTTTTAGAAAATGGCTTGGTAGATTGTAGGAAATAATAAATCATATGAACTGTATTAAATATTAATTCATTGATGTGCATTACATAAATTGATAGTTATTCAAAAATTATGTTTAAGTTCTGGAGCTATTAAATTCTATCATTGAAACTCTAAAATAGTTTTAAATATTCATATGATTTTATATTAATTAAGATTTGATAGAAGCTTCATATATTTTTTGTGTGCGTCTTTCAATGGAATTTTATAAGCTTTACAAAAACTAAATTTTACTATCTTCTACTTTTGTGATTTTCTTGGTTGACTGTATGTTAAAATATCGTGTTTGGCCTCTAAAATTTTCTTTTATAAAATGTTATTTCATTAACACGAAACTAGATATCTGCTATTGCTCTGAAAACAAATACAGATTCATATCTTAATGAAATATATTTTCAAAAATTAAACAGGAATTTAAAAAGTGTGATATACTCTTAAAATTAATTCATGTACTTGCAAAAGTCAATTAAAATATGCCTACAAGTAGGTATTGCAATATTTTTATTAAAAATTTCATTTTCTAAAAATTTTTAATTGCATATTTTGCAAAGTTAATTATGTCAATTTTTGTGCTATCTTCTTATGTGATAACTTTTAAACTTGTTTTAAATGTGTAGTTTATGTAATTAAGATGAATGTCTTTTAATTACATTATTTGTCTCCTGGTAGTGAGGAGGGATCTTTTTTTTTTTTTTGTCATCCAACTAAATGTGTTTATGATTGATGAACTATGTTAACAAATACCTCTTAGTGTTGTGCTGAAGTCCAGAAATGTGCCTTTTGTTTCTATACAAGAACCGCAAGCTTCATATGAAGCAGTGTTCACAAGAGACTTTTTTTATATCATACATAGCTTTCCTTTGAAATATACAATTAATGGAGGGTAATTGTCGATATCATTAAAAACTGAACAGACTTGTGTTTATTTGTTTTTGTTATTTGTATCTTGTTCAAATACATTCTTATACAGTAAGTGTGTTAGAAAGTATATCCATGCAGACAGTTATATAAAATACATATTAAACCTTAACTTAACTTAAAATTTGAAATTTAATATATATTAAATTATTATTACAAAATTTTAATAAAATATATGTAGTAATTTTTTTTTCTGAAATGAAAAACATAGATGAAGTAAGAAAAAAAATTAAATTAAAATCTTGAATTTTCCCCCATCAATTTTTGTGACTAGAAATTCAGTTTAAAATGCATATTCATAAAAAAATTTTAAAAGTTCATACATGTTTCATATTTATTGCTGCATTATGTACTTTTAATTAGTTTTGAATCAAAAGCTTATTTGTAAAACATTGTATAATATATTCTTTGAGATCACAAATTATTTTAAAATTACGTAAGAAAGTATGAAAGAAAGTCTCATGTAGAAGTTAACATGTGAATCACGCACGATTTTTTTTCTTCAAAATAATCAAGTGTAATTTGCTTCTTGTAATGAATTTTCGTTCAGAAAATGACTGTCTTCAATAACATAGTAAAAGATATGTCTCCTTTCCTGAGGCAGAAATGATTAAATTATTTTTATGTTTTTAACTATTGATGAATTTTTTTGTAGTGATGTAACTGAGAGAAAGGAGGAGTATAAATCAATATAAAAAAATTTAGAAATCAATCATTGTTATGCAATAGATGGTTTGAGTCTTCCAGATTTGAACTGTAGAATTTGTTGAAAATTTTAAGAAGGTTGTTATTGTTGATCATTTGAAAATAAAGAATGAGGAGCAAGTAATTCCTGAATATTGTAAAAAGAAAAAAAATTTGCTGTATTAAGGAGAATTAACTTATTTAAAAAAATTTAAGTAAATTAGTTTTTAGGTCAATATTTTAAATATATACAGCAGGCACTCACTATATTGGACTTGTGATTTGATAACAAAATGAGCATTCAAACTAAATTTTATGGAATGCAGTTGATATTCCACAAAATGAAATATATTTTTATTGCTCATTCATCACAGATAATTCATGAGCTTTTATTTTCTTAAAAAAAAAAAAGTGTAAGTATACATTATTTTTGCTCCATTGTTTATTACATTGAATTTTTCATTTTTTTTTGCAAAAGGAATATACATGTAAAAAGAAACTTTTTGCAAACTAAATTATGTAGACAATTAACTGCATAAAAAATAACCAATGCAATTGCAAATATCTGTGCAATACTATATATTTACACAGAGCAATATCTCTCTTGAAATATGTGTGTACCCTTGGGAATATGTTAGAAAAAGAATCGATATCCTCTTGTATCAATATAAACAGCACTAAGAATAGTAGAGAAGACTAGGTTCTTGCATTGATTCTGTAAGGAAGTGGATACCTATTTGTGTAATGGTACACACAGATAGGTGAAATGCAAAACTGGTTATTTGACGGTTAGGTGAATCGGCAGTTTTTGTTCTATGATGCACAAGTGCTATGATCAAACGGTCGGTGAAAGTGGTAGCCTTTTTTCTCCATAGTGGCTGTTGAAAATGTCACTCTTTTCTGACAGTGATATGGATAGCTCGCTTTTAAAAGAATTATTTGCAGTATATTAATATAATAATTACACCAATTGTAGCTTACACTTATAAGCAATTCAGTAAATGATAAATATTACATTTATTAGTTTATAAAATATTAATTTTATAAACAATTATTTGCTGTTTATTGATGCAATATGAACACTGATTGAAACACTTGAACCATTAAACAATTCAGTAAATGATAAATATTATAAATAATAGTTTGTAAAATATTGAGTTTTTAAACAATTATTTGCGGTATATTTATGTAGTATTTACCACAATTGTACTTGTACTTTTAAACAATTCAGTTAATGTTAAATATTAGTAAAATATTAAATTATGTAAATAAACAATTTAGGTATTTTAAAATTACACAAAATTTTAAACAATATGCAATTTTAAGCTTTATGAAACATTTAATTTTTATATTTACCGAAATTTCTTTCTGTTTGCGATGCCTTGTAAAATATGGAATTGCACAAAATGGAGCGTAACAGTCTGCAATAATTGTGCCATTTTTCAGTAACAAACTCCAGCCAAAATTACCCTAGAAAAACAACTGGATTGGCAAAATTTTTCCTTATTATGTTAACAATTTTACATTACCTGCACCGCCATCTGTACGAATTAAACTAAATTTTGCCAATACAGTTTGTAACATGAATAATGCAGGATAATATAAGCGGATGAACTCGGGTCGTCAGCATCCTTTGGGGAAGTTTCGGCTGCAACCATCAGATGATCTGAACTCGTCAAGTGTCCATTATGGCAAGCTATTCAATTGACGCGAGTTGGGTTGGTTCATAACCATTGAAGGGTTAATAATTGACCATTTATCATTGTCACCTTTTAAATAGGGTGGTTTACAAAGTTATTCCTTGGGAGGAAAAGAACCATGTTTAAAATTATATGGTGCAAGATAAATTTTTGCTTTGCAATCATCTCTTATATTTTCCAGGTATAATTTATTTCAATCTTCAAATCTATTTAAAACCCTCCCTTTTTGTGTATTGCTGCACTCTGTAAGCCTTTTTTACATTTTGTAGAGATTTCTATTTACATGTTAACAGTCATGCATTTATGGGGAAATTCTAGCTAGGCAATGCGTACTGCTCATAAGTATGCATTGTGGTACTATGGTGTAGCAATACTTAGAGTTTAAGTGTGTACTTTTATAATTAATATTTAAATACATCAATGATAAGATATTTAAATTACTTAAAAATTATGAAAACAATGTAATTTTTTAGTTCTGTATCATTTTATGCTATTGGTGGGCATGGCAGTTAATATATTAAATGGGGGAAATAACTACACTTGGTTTTTATTTCTCTATCATTTACTTGGTTTTTATTTCTCTATCATTTAACTTACTGTTGTTACAAATGTAATTGTGCAGTGCATAAATTTTAAAATTTAGTGTAATCATTTTTTTAAAGAACCTTACCAATTTATGGCATTTTTTCATTACAAGTACACATAATTCTGCCACTTTAAAGTTAGGCAAGACATATAATTGTGTATTTAATGTCCTCATCAATTTAATTTTATCAAGAGGAAAATGATAAACTGAGGGTATATATTTCTTTAATTTTTTTTTAAAATTTTGAAATATACATTTCAATAATAATATAAAATACTTGTATGGAATTTCAAGTGTCCGTGCAATGCGAAATTTCTCTTGCAAAATATTAAATGATTTTATATTTTTCAATGATGATGATAGTGAAGTTTATTGGTACAAGAGCCAGATGTGGTCATACTGCACCAAACAAGGTAGATCTGTGATCTAGACGTTAAAATAATGAAAAAAAGATAGATCGACAAGGGTAAAGTATATTGGCGCTAAAGCCAGATATGGCTATGCTACGCCAAACAAGATTTGACTGTGGTCTAGACGTAAAGAAATTAAAAAAACACAAATTGGTTGAAAATAGAGAAGGATCGTTAGGATATCCCTGGAGTGTTTACCTAAGACAGTAAACCCCATAAGAAAGAGAAAGATCACGAAGGGAAGAATGCAAGTCCCTGAGGTCCCCTGATATAATCCCCAGGGGCAGAGTGACCGACCATACCCCCAGACCTTGGGTCATATTTTTCAAACAAGCATGTAAAAAAAAATTTCTGGGTAAAAAGACAGGTTATTTTATTTGCTTTTTGGATAATTATATTACTTGAATTTTGCAATTATGAATCTAATGCAGCATTCTTGATGAATTTGTATATGTTATAATTGACAAAGTAATTCAGAATGCATGCGTTTACAACACTTAGTAAATGCATGAAATTATTTTTATGAGTGCATGTTAGAGGTTAATTGCTTATAAAATGAAGTAATTAATTTTGCTGAATTGACTAACATTAATTCTTGGGTAGTATATTTACATGGAGAAGTATTAAGAAATACCTTGAAATTGAAAAATCAATTTACTTTCTTTTGAATTTAAAATTACCTATACAATTTCAATACTTTTCCACGACAATTACATTCAAAATTATCCAAGCATATAAAAATTGAAAAAATTAGTAAAATCTAATTATTATATATTTAGTTAGTGTTATGAGAAGAGTTTACTCTATGTAATTCAATAAATATATCAACAAATTTTGGAAAATAATTTTATTTCAAATATAAAACTGCAAAGAAATACATTAAAATTCCACATTTCTAACAATATATACCATAACCAATTTCTTTTATTTTTCTTCTGGTCTTAATTGACTAATACTTTATTTCCATGTATAAATATATTTATATATATAGAATTGACTGTGTGTGCAATGTATAAACATTCTATAAACTCTCTCAAGGTACTCGTGACCTATAACAATACATATTCTCATTTCGTATCAAAATATTCTCGTAAGAATTAACATTATATAAAAATAGAATCTTCCATTTAAAAATAAAATGACGAGATATATAAGTGTAACATCCAGAACTCAAAATTTTATATGTACATTTACAGTTTATAAAAAAAAATTATACAAACTATTGATCATTAAATTTGATAAAGCAGAAGCAATTTAAATAGTTTGCTAACAGACAATATTTTAAGAGATTGTTGAATATATGTTCCAGTAGTATGAGCCAATTTAAAAGACCAAGACTAAATTACAAAACTAAAACATGAAAAATAATCTCATCACACATAAAATAAACTCTAATATATATCGAATTGGAAAATGTTAACACACAAGTGATTTAACAACATGGAAATTTCAATATAAATATAATTTCTAAAAGAATAACACTCATTTAAATTTCAAGAGAATTAATACTTGATAATCTTGTCATATTACTTCATGTATGAAGTGTTAAATGTCCAATTCGACAAGTTTTTGAGTTCAACAAATTGTATATTAAAATGTAGAGCTAACACTAATCATATTTCTCTAAATGAATATTATGTTAGTTTTGATTGAATTCAATGGCATCAGAGCCAGATGCTGCATGAACAAAATGTACCTGTGATTTAGATGTTTAAGGGAAAACTTCAGATTTTTCTGGTTGACAAGGATTGTTGGAAATAGAAAAGGGTCACTAAAGAGTATACCAGGAGCACATCAACCGTGTTTACTTAAGACAGCAAACTCCATGGGAAAGAAAAATGTCACTAGGGTGCCTCGAGATCATGCCTATACTTACCTGAAGAAAATAAGCACCACAAAGAGAATATAACAAGTACAGATCTTTTTTGTTGATGATGTGAAATTTATAATATAGTTGAGATTAACATGAACTGAAAACTTTTTTATCTTGCCAACCTTCAGTACATCATAGAATCTAGTACAACAATAGTATCAACTTAAATCTCAATCTGAGGAAGTAATTTATGAATGGCATGTAGTTTTATTTTTAAATCGTAAAATTTGATTTCATGTATATTACAAATATAATACTTATATGATTGTCATAAATCTAGATAACATACATTTAGTTTTTTTTTATAATGAATCAAAAAAATTCAAAACTTTGTTTAAAAGTACAAAATCAAATGTATTTTTCTTAAAAGGCTAATTTTAATACAAGCATACATTTTAGTCATTTGTAAATCAAAATGAGAAAAATTATCATAAACTCCCAATTAACACACACATAATTTATTTTAAACAAAATTAAAATTTTTATCTTCATTCCTAAAAATATCTTGATAACTTTTGTTTACTTTTACTCATACATTCTTAATGAATTATTCTAAAACACAGATTTTTATAGTTGTGGGTTAAACTTCCTTATTTTTAGCTTATTTTATTAAATAAAATTAAATTTACTGTTAGAAATATTAAAAAAATCTTTTAAACTTGTTTTCAGTTTCAAAAGTAACGGGAGGGTACATTTCTACTAATTGAAAAGGAAATGTAGTATATGGATTCAATAAAATACATAGAGCCTTAAAAATTTACTACCTCTTTAAGATAATTATAAGGAGTGAAGTATTTCAATGGCAAAGAGCCAGAAGTGGCCATGCTGTGCCGAACAAGGTCAATCTGTGATCTAAATGTTTGAAAAAGGATAAAAATTTGTTGACAGGAAATAAGATAATCATATTTACATACATCCTGGCATGTACAATATAATTATTCAATGCAAAACCAACTTTTTGTTGACCTGATCAAGTTGAAATATGATCGTTTAAATTATAAAACATATTAATTAGCCATTTAATTTCTATAACATAACTAGTCAAAACTACTCTACATCAAGAGCTTTATTTAATTGTTGCATTTTATTCTTTAATCATAAGACTGGAGTTGATCTATTAACATATTGCTTACAAGAAGCTGAAAAATTTTCTCAGCAAAAGAAATTGGTCTTAGAATGTTATGCATCTGATATAGTTAAAAGTCACTTGATGCGAGAAAATATATAAGCATGATGAATGGAATAAACATCAATGAGAAAGATTTAAAAAATGTATCAATCATGAATGATGTTGGCATGAATTCATGTTTTGATTATCTATAATTTCAGAAACTGCCAAGAAAATAAGACACATGTAATAATAGACTTTGATTCCATCAACTAAATAGCTTGTTTGTATTTTAGGTGATCAATTAACAGATTTTATTGTGTATTAAAAAATGTATAAAATTTCATTCTTACACTCAAAATGAATACTTAGTAGAAATTCACCACAAACAGTTTAATAAGCACATCTATTTAACATATTTAAGTACACGTTATATTAATTGGGAACTCAAGTTCAGCATTTCATACAAAAAAAAAATTAAAATGCGAAAACAGTACTCATAATTAAAATATAATTTGTCTTGCATTTCTTCGTAAAAACAATATTTTCCTTCATATTGTTTGGATATATTTCAAATAAATCCTTATAAACAACTTCATTTTGATAAATAGATATGTAAAATAATTAGAGATAAAAACCAACATTTTTATATGGTGGCAAGGTTTATTTAAAAAAATATTGAAATATTAGTTAAAATTAGTTGCAAATGTCTAAATATTGCATTGTTAGGCGAGTAAGAATGATTCTCAAAGTTTCAGAGCTCTAGCTTGTTGGGAAGTTGGTTAAATTAATGATCGATAATTTGATGACACACACACACCAAGTGAAATACATAAAAATGTTGTAAAAAATCCTCACACATCTCTCTGTATAATTCCATATATCTTCCATAGATGGCATCTCCTTACTACAGACTGTATTATTAAAAAAAATTATTGAAATATTAGTTAAAACTTGTCACAAATGTCTAAATATTGCATTGTATGGCGAGTAAGAACAATTCCCAAAATTTCAGAGCTCTAGCTTGATGGGAAGTTGATTAAATTAATGATCGAAAATTTGATGACATACATACACACCACCAAGAGAAATACATAAAAACATTGTAAAATAAACAAACAATGAATATCTACACAAAATCTGAGAAATAGGTTTGGGTTTCAGAATACAATTGCGACATTATACATATTTGCCTAAATCAAACAATGACAACACAACTGAAGGATTTAGTATTTGATCTTGGTTTATATTTTTTATCAGTAAAAGAGAAAAATATCTGCGAGCATTACTAAATTTACTTTTTTATAAAGATTACAAGTTTCAAGATATTTCAATACTGATATATTTATATTTTACAACAAAATTACATTATTAATTCCAGACATTTCTAAATTTGCTTTTTAAAAGAATTAATATAATAAATAGTTTAAAGCAAAATCAAAATGGCTTAGCATTTTTTTAAATTCATAAATTTTTTTAAATAACTATGACAAAGAGTTTTCACACAAATTTAAATCACTATTGATTTTTAAGAGTTTCATAACTGTTAATCCTTTTTGTCTAATAATTTTTGACTATTCCCATCCCTTTTAAAAATATATGAAAAGAACAAAAATGAAGGGCTGGCTAATAAGAGAAATATAAATAGGTTAGACTCACACTCATCATATATACACCCAAACGTAATAGAAGAGCCATGTCAAAATACACTCTGCCGAAAAAATTGATGTGGATTTCCTTTCTGATGAAAAAATTTGTATTGCCAAATAACAAAAATGCTTTTATTGAAGGAACATTTTTGAAGAATATAAAAATTGATGTATAATCACTTAAAATATATTTCCATTAAAAAGTAATTTTCTATTAAAATATCAAATAAAAAAAATTAAAGTTTGAACTATGAGTATTTGTGTCGATGATAAGTATCATGCTTAAAGTAGTCATATATAGCAAAGATGACACAATATATGTTATATGACTTGAAACCTTACAATTATTGTCTTTTAGAAGTTTGTGAAAATATAGATCTATAAAAATAAACTTTGAATTATACCAGATCTAAAAGATAATTTCAAATTGAGAATCAAATCTGTGAGAAAAAGCTATCAAATTTCAGTAGGAAGACCACTTTTAGTAGTAAAAATCATGAGGGATCTGCATTGCAAATACAGTCCCCTTCTAATAGATAAATATATATTTTTTAAACTTTTGAGACATGTATTACTAATTGTACAGCACAGATATATATTATTTTATAAAAATATAATATTGTAACAATTTAATCAATTCCAGCCTTTTTGCTAGGACCTATATTATATCTATGAACATTTAAATGTTCATATAATTTATCTTTGCGATAAAATCGTTTCGAGCAATGATCACATTTGAAATGCTTTTCTCCAGTATGTAAATGTCGATGTCTCTGCAATGTTGCTTTTTGTGTAAATTTCTTCCCACACAAATCACAAGTGAATGGCTTTTCACCTGTATGAACTCTAATATGGGTCAATAAACTACTTTTAGAACTACACAGTCTACCACATATTGGACAAATTACATGCTTTTCTAAGTAGTTTTGATTCGACTCATTTGAATTGCAATAAACAATATTATTTTGAAGAATATTAACACCGAATGGCAATGCAGAAGTTTGTGCAACTTTAGAAGATGTTTGGGGATATTGTCCTATTTCTGTAAAGAAAAAAATATTGTTAAATAAACTAGAACAACATAAATCATCAAAATATAACAAAAGTGAATTTAAGATCATTGTATACCAATATGGCACAGTGACACCTTTAAAATTACATCACAATTTTAAATAATCAAAAACTATTATCTTTTTCAGAGTAAGGATGTATTAATGTACACAATAAATATAATTCTTTTCTTTGGCTAATTTACAGTTTTTTAGCATTATTTACACATGTAAAATATATTAATGAAACTATTTAAAATACTTAAGTAACAAATACAACCAAATTAAAATAAATTTATATTTTTAGTAAACTATACTAAGAAATAAAAACAATCTTATTTTTAAGATAAAGCATATATAAATAAAAATAATTTAAAAACTAAACAGTTTTCCATAACAATCAATGCAAAGTTATAGGCATTCCTCAGATAGATGCACCAATATATAATTAAACAGAGGATCTGTTACAGTCATAAACATCTTGTTCCATTACTAAAAAAATAAAATAAAAAAAAAAGGTTAACATTTCAAACAATACTAAAAAATACTTTCATAAAACAAAATAAAAATAAATAAATTTTTAAACAGAAAGCAAAGTAAATTTCTTTAAACTTGATTTTAAACAATTTAACATTTCTTTAGATCAAAATTCACAAAATACTTTCAAAAAAATAAATTTCTAAATATATATACAAGTCAGTTACTTCAGTCAAAACTCATTATAAACAATCTGAAATATTTTTAGGACAGGAGAATTTTTTAAAAATAAAGATGAAATTAACAAATATTAGAAAAATCCAAATTTTTTTAGCAGTGAAAAACATTTAATAGTTTTTAAAAATATATTCATTTGTGATGAGAAAAATATTACAAAAATTTACACATACACAGATATATATATATATATAAGTTATGTAAATTTAAAAAATATATATTTATCAATATTTGTAAAATATTTCAAGTTTAGTCTGTATGTAAATAATTGTGAGGAATACAAATTATATATAATATACATGAAAAATAAAATATTAAAGTAATGATGCATAATTGAAGATTATATAAGTTTTTAAAAGTACTCCGTATTCTATTAGCATACAAATATTTAAAGAAAAATATATATGCTAATTGAAATAACATACATCTATTAATTCACCTTAGAATAACACAAGCAATTAGAGTTGTACAATTTATGTCATTAAGAATAATATATCCCCGAAAGATCTAGTTATTCTTAAGTATTTTTTAATGCTATTATAATTCACAGTAAAAATATTATCAGAATTAAATTATTTAAACATTGAGCAAATGTAATAACTTATGTAAAGAAATACAATAAAAAAAAATTTCTTTCGGAAATATTTATCTTTTGAAATAATAATTTTGTTACTTTTTAATGCTATTAGAAAAAAAAATGTTTTAACACATTTATATATATAATATATATATGGGATAACAATAATTACAACACCATACTTTCCCCCACAAAAAAGTATAACTCTAATGTATGTAACATAATTGAAATTTCAGCAACATAAGCAACCAATTTTTTTTTGGAGCAAACAAATGTACATATTTCTGTTGAGCGATGTACATATTCTGATGAGCTATGATCTCTATAAATTAATCACATAAGTTAAAAAATAATAATAAAAAAATAAAAAGAAATATATAATAAATGTGATAAAGGATTTTAAATTTTTTTAACAGAAAATGAATAGTTAAAATATGAATTTGGAAATAAATATCGAAAACATAATCATGTGGAACACATTTATATAAATTTGATTGCCAGAGGAAACTTATAACAAAAAATATATATTAGAAAATTTTTCTTCATACATATTAAATAAAATTCATTAACAACATAATGTTTTTTCACACATATAATTTGAAAATTTCAAAAATCACACAAGCAAAAATATAGTTTAAAACAAAATAAGAAAAACTTACTTTTTAACTATAATTTTTTTTAAACCATATTTATAATTGTGACAAACATCCCAAAAAAGATACAACATTAAATACATGATTTTACATAACTGATACATTTGAAACATTATTTTAATACAGAAATACAAATTTAAATTCTTACCAAGCAAAGAATGGCAAATAAAAATTTCATTAATTAGTAAAGATGAATGTCAGACAAAAACTTGCAATGTCCCTCAAAAATCAATTTAATGAAAAAAGCATTTACCCTTGCTTTTTAACTTTTAATGACTTTAATATTATAATTTTCTAAAAGAAACTTCATTCAACAGGTAATTGTATACAGTATAAAAAAAATTAAATAAAACATTTAATAATATGAAATTTAAAATGAAAAAAAAAATTGGAGTTTCCCCATTTTCTTCAGAACAATATCATTAATGAAACATATCTTTGTAATTGATTGATGAATTATACATTTCATTCACTTCATCTTTAGTTCATTGCTGTCCGCTATTTCATAAGTTTCTGTTCCAGTTCCGTACACGCATATTTTGCTTTCAAATTGCCATATCTGTGTATCAGCTTACCGAAGGTCATCCCGATAAACTCTAGGGATAAGCCATTTAGTCTTCCATTACAATAGAGGAAAATCAATTTGTTTTATGTAAGCTATTTATATCTTCGGTTAAAAATTTTAGCAATATCATAATGAAATATTTAAAGTTATTTAGTGAAAGATAATTTTTTTTTAAATGTAAATATTTTTGAAAAGTGCAATTGACAATTTTTTTTATTTTATTTATTGGCAACACTGTTATATATATTTTAAACCGAAACATAAATATGGCAGACGGAGTACTATCTCCTGAAACGTCAGGAAAGATTCTTTTTGATGAAGGATTAACCGATAGAACTAAATTAGATTGTTTGGTGACAGATTATGCTCAAGAATATTCTAAATATTTGAAAGTTGATATTTCTGCTGAGGTAGATCTCTTAATATGTTGTTGCATAAAAATTCTTATAACTTTCTTGCTATTACTTTATATTTCTGCCATTCGTAAAGCAAGATCTAGCATTAATATTGATGACAAAGCTCTAAATATTTATTCATCGATTCCATGATTAAGTATTTCTGATTATGGAATAAGATGCATGTTTCATGCTTCTAACTTATTTTGTATTCCTTCTGTAATACATTGTAAAATTTAAAATAGTTAAGATCAGTGAAGGTTTTGTCTTCAGCTATATGACATGTAGCCATTAATCTGCTTTGAATTTAATACAGTTCTGTTTTGCATTATCAAATAAAGCATTTTAATTCAATCAGAATACGAATTTGTTCTTTACATTAATGTTGATTAAAATATGATATTCATATTTTTTTTTTTCCTACAGAAAACGGTGTTGGAAGATGAAGTCGAAGATGTATTAACCCGTTTAGATGAATTCACGTCACTTGTAGATATGGTAAGTGATAAGCAAATAAAACTTTGAGAAAAGAATTTTTTTTTCATTTGTTTTATGTTATCCATTTCAACTGTTAATTGATAGTAATAAGCATAAAGAAGAAAATGAAAATTCAATATTTTAATGTCAGAGTTTAAGCCTATATAATATTTAGAGTATTATTTGTTTCTATATGATGTTTGATAGAACATTATAACTCATCTGCATATTCTTATTTTAAAGTTTGATTTATCATAAATTTATTTTCTCAATGAATAATAAGTATTAATTTTCAACTGAATTCTTTTTGCAACTTAAATATGCCGTAATTTTTTTTATAAGCAAAGTTATCATTTTTTCTAATTGAAGTTTTTTTACAAATCCTTTTATTGCCCTCACATAGTGATTGAAAATAAAATAGTTCTAAATTCTGTAAAAAGGTTTGCATTCACAGTAGGGTCCTCTAAGGATATAATATTACAAGGAACAATGAGATACATATGGTTTGATTCTTTTTTATTTTCTGTTGCCAAGGTACAGAATAAAATAGGATCTAACTTATGCAGTATAATCCTATTTTAACTTCCACTTCACAAAGGAAATTGAAATAGTGTCTCTTTGATCATGAATCTGTTACAATGCAAAATCTGATCCTATTGTAAGATGGATTATATTAAAAAAAATAACTTAGGCTATTGATGTAATGAATTGTATTAGTTATTTTAATTATGGTAAACAGCAGAAATAAAAGAAAGAAAGAAATTCTAACCGGAATTTGAAGGGCAAAATTTACTTTCATCCACCTCAACAATCACTTCTGGATCATGGATTGCATTACATTCATTTACCTTTCGAGTGCGTACGTGTCACCTTTTTCTTTCTATACTTCTTATTTCTTGCTCTTTCAGTGGATTGAAAGAACCCCATCCTATCTACTTCAAACACAAACCATTCTTTTCAGAGCGAATCTCTGCATGATACTCCCTTAAAGGATAACTATACCTTGACTGCTGAATTTCTTCACGATCCTGTATACCTGGCTGACATCACGGCAGTCACCGAAAACCTAACTACCTCTGAACAATGCCTTTAGTTAGATTCAAAGAGTGAAGACTACGTATCTGCTATTCCCCAGACCAGCTTTGACAGCCAAAGTACAAAAAAAGACTATGCAGTGGAGCTCCAGGAAGGAGTCCACTGGTAATTTAATATCTTCAAACAAGAAGAACTATGACAAGAGACTGCTAAGTACAAAGATCTTGTTTTATCATGGAGCCTCCCTGATGCCAACCATCTCCAATTCCAATCAAAGAAGGAAAAAGGCACTCCCAACAAGCAAGAAACTACTGAAAAGTAAAAAAAAAAAAACATTTGAGGCCAAAATTGAATCCCACAATTAGGTTGATAAGTGAATCCCACAATTGAATCATCCATCAAATATCTGCTGGGAAAAATTAAAATCGAGAAAAGTGATGATGTCACCCCTCCTCTACCAAATAAATTGTATGTGCCACTCATTATGATAGATAACATAAAAAATTTGGCTGAACTCCTAAAAAAAACTATGAGAGTGAACTGGACTGAAATTAACTGCTAAACTTATAGGCACAAGCCTGCATTTTTATCCATAAACTCCAGGTGCCTACCATCTCATCCAATGCCATGCGAAAAATGAGAACCTTCGACACTTCACATACCAGGTACTCGAGGACAAGGGACTGCAAGTGGTATGCCCACAGATATGCCCTCAGAGAAAATTATGAATGACCTCGTAAGAACTTGGATTCAGTGCTAAAGAATGTCATGCGATGATGAACAAAAAACAAATCTCCCTAAGGCGTGGTGTAGTGATTTAAGTTAAAATTTAATCCGTGCCATAAAAATAGAAATGAGATATGAGGTTAGCATATTAATTATATATTTTGAATTCAAAATTACATTAAAGGTCATTACAGAAATTACATTAATAAAATAAGTAAAAGAAGAGTGTGTGCACTTTATACAGTGCCAGTTAGAGGGAGTGTGTTAGTTCTGAGAAGGAGGAAACCGGATTTCTTCATGTATGATCATATTATTCACTTTTCTCTGCTGCAAGCTGATTCCAATTAAGGGGAATTTAAGTGATTGCCAAGGCACGCCACAGTACTCTCCCCCAAGTCCCAAAGGTACGGAAGTCTTATAGTGTGAAGCACAAGAGAGAAGGTCCTTGGTTTTGCCTAAAGTTTATCAAAAGTCACAAGAATTATGGATTAAATTTAACCTTTCTACCAGAGTGAGTTGTGATTGGTGCGGGCAAATCGGAATCAAGTCTAGGAGCTTGCACAACTGGACTGTTTCTTTTCTACACTGGGAAAGGTTCATTTGTCAAATTGGTGTCATTCAACAGGAAAGCTGGTTTAAGCTGATAAATGCTTATTGTGGTTGTCCTGTCATTCCTCTTGATGGCAAAAGGCTTGTTAGTCCTATTCAAACAGCCCTTGATAAGGTGTTGTTAATGATGGATTTAATCCATCAATTCTGACAAAGACATGAGAGCAGGTGTTGAGGGCTGCATGTATGAAACATAAAGTAAATGAATGACTGGAAGCAGGAATTGGCTTAAGAGTCCTGAATGTTTCTCTCGGTTTTAAGAGATACTCAACAGGATCAGTTGGAACACTACTTAGTGGCTCAAAAAATTCTGATAGCACAATGGTTTTTCCAGACACCATTTCAGCACAAGATGTATTGAGGTCCACTTTAATGCATGCTTACAGACTCAACAGAATCATTGGTAATGATTCTGTCCATTTGGTATTGTGGTATCAAAGAGCTTGTTTGAGTGAACGATGGAACCGTTCTACCGCACCCTACGAAGAAGTGTGGTACAGAGTAGTTCGGATACACTGTATTCCCAACTTGGATTTCAAGCTGGAGAAAAGATGAGACTGTTAGTGGCATCCTTGATCTGTGGTTATGATAGAAAGGTACTCCAAAGCATGATATCTAGTTAGTGATAAAGCATTTTGCCACGGTTTCTGCTACTTATTACTTATAGGAAGAACCTCTGGCCAACGGTATAATGATTAATGCATGTCAACTGGTAGGTAAAGCCATCAGATGGTGGAAATGGCTCAGCCAGATCAACATGGATATGTTGAAATCTTTTAGGAGTTGAAGTAAAAGGCTGTAATGAGCTCTCAGTATGCCTCTGGACTAGGGATCATTGGCATGCTATGCAGCATTGTGTCCATTTAATGATATCCTTCAGCATGAATGGCCGAAGAAAGCAGTCTTGGATGAGAGAAATTGTGGAGAGAGCAAAATACTTCAAAGTGAAACTTCTGTGGCACATGCCATACTTTTTCTCAACTGACATCGCAAAAGACTTAAAGAACATGTCCTATTTTTAAAGCTTTTAAATTAATGGAGCAGTTATTGGAAGATATTAAAGTTTTAACTTCTTCATCGTTGGTTTGACTATTGACTAAATGTTGAAGGTCAATGGTAGAGAGATTAAGTGTATTAATTCATGAAAGAGTGTCTGCCACAGAATTATCGGATCCTGAAACAGGTCTGGTATTTGTACTGAACTGCGATAGGAAATGGAGATGCCTGAGTTGACAGGGAGAACAGAAGTCCAAGATTTTAAGAAACGCAAAAGTTAAGGGTTGATGGTCTGTAATTATTATGAAATTATGTTCTTCCAGCTGGTGCTGAAAGTGTTTTATTGCTAAGTATATAGCAAGAAGTTCCCTGTCATATGTGGTGTATTTTGTTTTTGTTGCACTTGATTAACGGGAGAAAAACACGATAGGTTGTGGACCATTTTCAGTCAAGCAATTTGATGCAGCCCCAACTGCGGTGTTGGAGGCATCAACGAGTAAACAGAGCTGTTGGATAAGTCAGGGTTGCAACATTAGCCAATGAGGATTTGTATTGCAGAAATACAATCTCTACTCCTTTGTTCCAAGAAATGGGGCATTTATCAGTTTTTTAACAATTAGTGAGCAACATATTAAGAGGTGCTTGCACTTCAGTTGCATGAGGCAAAAAACGTCTATGAAAGTTTGACATGGTCAAAAAATGCCTGCGCTATGAAATAGTGTCTGGCTTTGGAAAATTTGCAATGGTTTTGACTTTATCAGGAAGTGGTTTAATACCCTCAGCTATTATGAGACAACCCAGAAATTTTACAGATGTATTGCTTAAAACACATTTATCAGGACTCAACATGAAACCATTATCTCTAAAATGAGAAAAATTTGATGTAGATGGTCCAGGTGTTCATCCTCGGAGGAGGATGTAATGAGTAAGTCATCAAAATATGGGATACAAAATTCTAGATTAGATAAAACTTGGTGCATGTGCCTTTGAAATGTTTGAACTGTATTTCGAAGTCCAAAAGGCATAGCAGTATAACAGGACAATTGAAAAATCCCCGGCCTACAATAGTAAAACACATTAATATGGCAAAATTAGTTTTTTTTATTCAACTTAGTTCCCTTCAAGGGTGATACACTGATTATAGCAACCCACCAACTTTTCGATACCATTTTTGTAGTACGATTTATCCTATGCTTCAAAATAGGCCTCAGTTTCGGCGATCACCTCTTCATTCGACGAAAATTTCTTCCCAGCGAGCATTCTTTTGAGATCTGAGAACAGGAAATAGTCGCTGGGGGCCAGATCTGGAGAATACGGTGGATGAGGAAGCAATTCGAAGCCCAATTCATGGATTTTTGCCATAGTTTTCACTGACTTGTGACACGGTGCATTGTCTTGGTGAAGCAGCACTTTCTTTTTCTTCAAATGCGGCCGTTTTTCGGCGATTTCATCCTTCAAACGGTCCAATAACGCTATGTAATAGTCGCTGTTGATGGTCCTTCCTTTTTCAAGGTAGTCAATGAAAATTATTCCATGCGCATCCCAAAATACAGGCACCATAACCTTGACAGCCGGGTTCATCGTGTGCAGTCCACTCAGATGACTGTTGATTGGACTTCGGAGTGAAACGATGGAGCCACGTTTCATCCATTGTCACATATCGACGCAAAAACTTGGTTTTATTACGCTTGATCATCTTCAAACACTGCTCCGAATCATCAACTCGTCGTTGTTTTTGGTCAAAAGTGAGCTTGCGCTGCACCCACTTTGCACAGAGCTTTCTCATACCCAAATATTCGGGAAAGATATAATGTACACGTTCAGTTGATATCTTTAGAGTGTCTGTTATTTCATTCAATTTCAATTTACGGTCATTCAAAATCATTTTATGGATTTTTTTAATTGTTTTCTTTGGTAACAACCTCTTTTGGGCGTCCACTGCTTTCACCGTCTTCGGTGCTCATTTCACCACGTCTAAACTTCGCATACCAATCCTTGATGGTTGATTTTCCTGGAGCAGTGTCTGGAAACTCGGCATCAAGCCAAGTGTTTGCTTAAACTGTATTTTTTCCCTTCAAAAAGCAATATTTTATCAACAAGCGAAATTCCTTTTTATCCATTTTTTTCACAATAACAAAAGTTGCTTCACTCAAAATGCTATAATTAACAAACTAATGATCCGACAGCTGTCAAATTTATACATGCATCTTTTGAGGGTTAGGGTTAACTAAAAAACTTATGGATTTAATTCTAGTAGCGCCATCTATGTGTCAGGCCGGGGACTTTTCAATTGACCTGTTATTCATAAAGACGAAATGGGGTAGTTACTGCAGTTATAGGAATATTGGATGGATATATTGCTATTTGATATGCTCGAGCCAAATCCAAAGTAGAGAATAGTATTTCCTTACAGATTTTGAGTGCAAACCTGAATGTTAGGAACTGGATAGTGATGGGGCACAGTAACTGAATAAAGTTGATAGTAATCACCACAGGGACGATACTCTCCTTAAGATTTTATAACAATATGCAGTGGGCTTGCCCAGGGACTCTTTGACAGGTAAATTATACCCTGTGACATAAGATATTTGAATTCTTTCTTGACAGCTTTTTAAATTTTGGGTGCAAGGTGACAAGGTTTTGAAAATACAGGTTGGCCATTAGTTTTGATATGACGATAAACTTGATTGAAAAGATCAACATTTATCATTTGTGAAGGGTTAATTAATTCAGGATATTATTTTAAAACTGCATCAAATGTAGTATTGCCAACTAATGTTAAGTTAAATGCTACAGAATTAATTTTTGGAAGTTGGCCATTCAAGGAAAGTTTAGTGTTGGTGTCGATAACTCTGATACTTAGCATCAACAAACAAATTAAAATGTTTCAGTAATTCAACCCCAATGATTGGGTAGAGTACATCTGTGACTACGAAAGACCAGACAAATCGGCGTCGTAAACTTAAATCAAGCAAAAATTGTTTTGTGCCATTCACGGTGTACATAGTTAAGTCATATTGAGCTTTAGCATGTGGTGTGAAAGATTTTGAAATATCTGTACCTGTATCAATCAAAAAAAGGTATCTTGGTGGTAGAATCGGCCAATAAAATGCGGTGAATAAGGCAATTGACAATGTGGCCAGACGATAATTGCCGCTCTAGTTTTCCAAATCGAAGGGAGCATAGATTAGCACACTTTTTTGCTTTGTTCTCAAAATTTGTATTCTAAAAACAATATCCATTTGTGGGTTCTTGGTACCTTTTAAAATGATTTTACAAATTACTGCAATTGTGGACTGGGCTACGGGGGGAGCGTTGCATGAAACTAGTTAATTCACTTACTTCCTGTGTACGTTGAGCAATTTGTTGCTCTAAAGGGACAGTGTTATGATTAGAGGTTGCTGCGACAGAATTAATTTCCTTGGGAAAAGTCGGGTCATTAATTTCATTGGCACTGACTGATCTAAGTTCTCGTTGAGAGCAGCAAGAATTGTTTGCGTTCCATTTGGCAAGCATCCTAGCCACAGTGATTTTAAAAGTGGCTCACCAACATTATCACCAGTGAGTGAATGCATGTGAGTGAGAAGTTATGATGGTTTCTGGTCTCCTAATTCTAAACCCTCAAGAAGAGTTCGAATTTTGGAAGCCTCACTTTCTGAGTGCACTTCATTTTAATGCTTCTTCAAAACTCCGTACTTTCCTTTTTCAGGTGGTTTTAGGACTATATCACTAATGGTATGTAATATGTCTGACTCAACAGCAGAAAGTACATAATTAAGATTAGTGGTATCGAGGCAGATTTTCGCTTAGTCAAACTGTGCTTCTAATCTCGCTAACCATAAAACAGTATTAGGGTTTCAAAAGGGTGGGGGTTTGACTGCCATGTGGATGATTTGATTATTATCGATTGTTTCATTAGGCATAGTAATACATGAGAAAAAGTAAAAATCAATTCAATTAAGTATATTTTTTATAAGTTATAGGAAAACAAAACAGTTTTGACAATGAAATAATACTTGAAATGAAATATCTGTACAAATAAACATCTTATATATATATTTTATGCAAAAAAATATTCAATGCGAAATGCGCTGGCGGAAAAAAAAAATAGTTGGCGTAATTTAAACATGAGTGCAACAGAAATTTAAAGAAACATACAGCATGCATAAATGAAAGATAGAATAAAAGCTTACTGAATTTTGGCAATAGCTCAAGCATCTGGAAAACATCTTCGAAAATGAATCATTGAATGAATTTATGGTAAAGGGAATATTAAAAAAATTTAGGAGCTTGGTATTATTTTCTTGAAAAGATAACTGATTATTAAAGATAAGCATCTTGTGTTTGATTCACACAAGAAGTCACCAATTATGGCTTGGTGAAGGGATTCAAGTTAAAATTTAATCCATGCTGTAAAAATGGAAATGAGACATGGGGTTAGCATATTAATTATATATTTTGAATTCAAAATTACATTAATAAAATAAGTAAAAGAAGAGTGGTGCTCTTTTCGCAGTGCCAGTTAGAGGGAGTGTGTTAGTTCTGTGGAGGAGGAGAATGGATTTCTTCATGTTTGATCATATTATTCACTTCTCTCAGCTGCAAGCTGATTCCAGTGAAGGGGAATTTAAGTGGTTGCTGAGACATGCCACACTCCCAATACCACTATTTTTAGTCATGCTGACCAGCAACCCAACAACAAAGTCGTGTATGACATTACTGAACAGTGCTCTTTAAAAGTGGAGATTGAATCACTGAGAAAAAAAGGTCAGACTCCCCACAGTGTTTCATTGTTAGGGGGTTTTTTTTGACAAAAGCAATTACTGTACCCAAAATCCCAAGTTCTTGAAATGCGGCAGTTCCCATCTTATAAGAAAAGATTGTAAAAAAAACCTTGATACTCTTTCTCCCTGCTGTTTGTGTCAAGGACAGCATATGTCAAACTATCTGCAATGCCCAATGAATCCACTAAATCAACCGCCCAAGGAAGAAAAAAACAAAAGCAATGAAGAAAGAATACACCTATGGAACACCCTAAAAGAAAACCGAGATTACAGAACTGCAATTCCTGTCAACCCCATCCCTCCATTATCCTACGAGGAAGCAGCAAAGAGCTTTCCTGCTCCACCTCCTCAAGCCCCCATTTCAAGCATCTTCAATGTCTTCGAACAACTTAAAGACCCTGATTTCCTTGACATGCTCCACATCTAAAAAAACATTCATTACAATATCCAAGTCTGATAAGTCCTGCTCACAAAAATTTACTAAAGTCATGGCCCTCCTAGAAACAGACACTATCCTTTAAAAATCCCACGCAATAGGATTAACCATCATTCATCGCAAATCCTTTGTTGGTACGCAAATGGAATTCAAAATAAATTGATCAAAATCACAGAGTTCATAGAAGAAAATAGCCTAGATATAAAAGCCCTCCAAGAGATTCAAATCTGACTGTGCAATGCTTTGAATATTTTTAATTGCTCTACATATCATACTGACCACCTCACTCATAGAGGAAGCAGCATGGCCATCTTATTTAAGAACTCAGTAGCCCACCATAAAATTAATATCTTTACAAGTTCTCTCAATTTTACTGCCAGACCTCAGCAAAAATGCATACCTCTAGGCAAAACATGTACTAATCCACAACTGTATTTTTACTTATCTTTAAATTGTTCACTTCAAACTCATTTACATATTTATCAAAACCAATACCTAATATCTCCTGGGCCACTAACTGAACATTTTTGTGCACCACAAAACTTATGCATACTTTCCAACAAATTATGTACAAATCATAACACCTTTTTTTAAAAAAATTAAATGTTAAATCATATGCCTGAACTCATTAACACAGCAACCAACCAATTGCCTTGTTATTTTGCAAAACATCACATGTATATAAATTACTTGAATTGAATCATGCACCATTTCTGATGTTCTTGCTTGCAGTATAAAGATTCTCACTATCATTTGTATAGTGTTGCCCTTAAAATCCATCAATTATACTTCTTTTGCTCACATAAAGGCATATTTTTGCCTTATTTCGAATATAGGATACAATCAAACCTGTCTTCTTACTCCTTTCATTCAATAAAGCAGACCTATTAGAGTTCTTGTACAATGACTTATTTAGCAATCTAAGCTGGTTTCTGGCTTCTATCTAAGCTGGTTCTTGCACAAAAAGTAAGAAAATGAGAAATACCATTGGAAAGAAAACACGGGTCTTTAAAGAGGTTAAATTTTTTCATGTTAAAATAAGGTTACCAATTTGGTGAATAACACATGGATCAATATGTTCCGAGACTAACCCAGAGATGGCGCTCGTAGTAAACCAGTAATCAGGTCTTTCTAGAGTACTAACCTTTGCTTGAAACGTGTCAAAATTTTAAATCGATCGGACCAGAAACAGCTGAGTTATCGAGGTTGGAGTAAAGTTGTTTTGTAGTTTGTTTAAAAAATGGAAAAAACCGAGTTTCGTGTTCTGATAAAACATTGTTTTTTAATGGGTAAAAACACCGTGCAAGCGAAACAATGGATTGAAAAATGTTACCCGGACTCTTGTCCATCAAAAGCAACGATTTATCGGTGGTTTGCCGAGTTTAAACGTGGTCGTACCGACACAAATGACGCGGAATGCTCGGGTAGACCTGTGGAAGCCGTTACACCGGAAAATGTGAGTGAAGTGACAAAAATTATAATGAAAGATCGTAAAGTGAAGCTCCGTGAGATTGCTGAGATGACACAGATATCATATGGAAGTGTATTTACTGAAAAAGGTTTTTTGAAGTGAAGTGAAAAAGGTTTTTTCCAAGTGGGTGCCGCGATTGCTTTCGATGGAACAAAAACAGCAATGAGTCGATGATTCAGAAAGCTGTTTATCGCTATTTACTCGCAACAAAAAAGATTTCTTGCGTCGTTACGTGACCATGGACGAAACATGGATACATCACTACACTCCAGAGTCGAAGCGGCAGTCATCTGAGTGGCGCACAGCTGGCGAAAGCCGTCCGAAAACGCAGCAGTCAGCTGGCAAAGTCATAGCGTCAGTTTTTTGGGATACGCATGGCGTGATTTTCATTGACTACCTCGGAAAAGGTAAATCGATCAACAGTGATTATTATATTGACTTGCTAGTGCGTTTGAAGGAGGAAATCGCAAAAAAACGACCGCACATGCAGAGAAAAAAAAAATCCTTTTTCACCAAGACAATGCACCCTGCCACAAGTCGATGAAAACAATGACAAAATTGAACGAATTGGGCTTTGATCTGCTTCCCCACCCCCCATACTCGCCAGATTTAGCCCCCAGTGACTACTGGCTCTTTGCTGATCTTAAAAAAATGCTCCAGGGAAAAAGATTTGGCTCAAATGAGGAGGTCATCGCTGAAACTGAAGCTTATTTTGAAGCGAAAGATAATTTTTTTTATAAACATGGTATTGAAAAATTGAAAAAGCGTTGGAACGATTGTATCACCCTAAAAGGTGATTATGTTGATGAATAAAAAAAAATTTTGCAAAAAAAATGTTGTTTTCAATGTTAGTCTCGGGACTTATTGATCCATGTGTTATACTACAGTTTTTGATGCGTTTTTTTTTTTTTTACCAAAGGTATAGTTAAAATAGGATCCAACCAATTTATTAAATTATTGCATTCTCATTTTCTTAAAATAAATATTCATATTATGTGTTGTGTGTAAGATTACAGCAGCATTTTTGCTAACAAAATAATTATGTAATTAAAGTTGTTCCCTTTGACAACTGTTAAATATAAATTAGTTATTTTGATGGATCAAATCAAATAAATTTATTACATAATTGTGATAAAAATGATGGATTAAAATGCAGTTCACCCCCACCACCTGGTGATTGAAGATTGTTTGGCAATAGTTTGCCCAATATAGTAACCCACATATACACAGAGACTTGTTATGGTAAACTCCTTGATATGTCTATCGCAACTTTGAAAATTCACTAATTTGGTAATTTTTAAAATCATGCTAAGCGGTGAGGCTAAACTGCATTTTAATCAAATGGTACATATATGTTTTTATTATTTTATTTTTCCTAATTGTTTTTTATCTGAAAATTTTTAGTTACCTTGTTATAAATTGTATACCTCATTAATGAGACTAATTAGATAGTTCTAGTTATGATGTAAAAATTACTGGTACATACATACTTTTCCATCGACTGTGAATTTTAGTATTACTCAAATCCTGTCCTCTGCAATATTCACAATTTTTGTTTGAAAATACCATGTATATTCTGAACTTAATGCCTTCTCCAATTCATTTATCGTAAAAAATGTTTTTTAGCAAAACTTGCAATTTATTTTGATTGCAATACTGAGGACAATATTTATATTTATAGAAAATTTCTAAGAAACATATCTGAAATTAAGAAAATATTATAACTACTATACATCACTTTTGTGAAATGTATAGAAAAAACCATTAGAAAATTATACCTCTTATTCATTTAGAATAGCTATTTTTGTAGCATAAAAAATATTTTCTCGTAAATAAAAGTGCAAGTGAAGAAAAGAAAATAATATACCTTGAAATTTTTTAGGTACGTGGTGATAATGCTTTATGCTTAAATCAAACACTTCCAGAGATTCATAAAAAATGTGCAGAAATGGAGAAAGTATTTGTACAAATAGATCGCTTAGAGGTAAGTTGTAAAAATTGTAAGTTAAGTAACATGAGATCAATTTTAGAATATTAATAGATAACTTTGCACTTTCCATTGTAGCAATTTCGCTTTATGTAAATGAAATCAAATTAAAAAGAGGAGAAGCAATTTTAATGTTTTTGTAATTTTTTTTTAACTGAAAGACATGAGTGATTTGTGCTTATATTTCATTTATTGTGTCCAAGAAAATTTAAGACTGCATTGATGTAAATGTCATTAAGTTTGCCTCTATAGCTGATTTTATATATTGCATATCCAAGTTTTATTGTTAAAGCATTCATGTCTTTTTTTTTTAAAACTAGGTTATAAAGTGATGGAGGAAAAATATTATTGAATGTACTTTTACGGTTTTATTTCTTATATTTTCAATCTATTTTTGATAGAAAAATAATTAATTGTCAAAGAGTGTATATCATTCATACTAATTTTTGTCATTCTATGTTTTCTCAGTTTATTTACAAGGAACTATTAGTTAAAAGTAATTTCTATTGGATCTGAATTATTTTTAATTTCTGTGTCTAAAGTTCTGGTATTGTTTATCCAAAAAAAGGAAATGGTTGTTAGCAAAATTCATTTTTGGTTGATATAATTTATCAAAAATTTACATTGCTTAAATTTTTATCTATTTGACTAATAAATTATATTTAAATAAATAAAGAATACACAACCATGAAAGTTGACACAATATTCCATTGAAATACAAAAGTTAATGCTGTCCCAACAATACCAATAATTTTGACAGCCATTTGTCACATAAATTCATCTATATATGAATTTAAATAATGGCTTGCATTTCCCTGATGCATTTTACTACGCCATTTGGCTGAGCCACTCTATTAATGGGATTATTATTTCATTTGGTGATATTTTTCTGAGTTTTGCAAAAATGGTTAACATGATTTTACACTAGTTCTGAATTATTTCATTTTTTTAGAAAGAAAAATTCTAGTTCTTTTTATATTCGTATTACTACAGGGAACTGTAATTTATCTACATTATCAGATTAAATGTATTTATTTCTACTTATTAGTACTCTTCATTTCTTAGTAAATGTTAATAGTTTCAGTGTGTCAAAAGTGAGAATAAATGCACTAAGTAGATTTTTAAAGGAAAATAAAAGTATTTTTTTAGCTCGTACATCTGTGTAGAGATTGATGATTTCATTCTTATTTTTACTTCGGAAATTTAACGAAATGTAATTTCAGTGAAAGTTGTAATAGAATGAAGAATTGAACTGCTACACACTTCTTAAATTATAGAAATGCTAACTATAGTCTTATATATTTTGTAGTAGTACATATCAAACTGATTCAATACATTTATTTCCTGATAATTATAGGAAATGGTAAAGACAATAAAGCAGAATTTAGATGTGATGGAAGAAAAAGTAAATGAAGCTGAAGAACAACTTGACAGTAGCTCTGTGAAAAAGCTTTTTAATACACTTCAGAAACCCTTATTTTCTGTGAGTAATTTTATAACTGTGTCAAATATACACTTTAAAAAAGGCTTAATATTGTTTTTAATATGTTATATATATAAATGTAATTATCAAAAAGTATTTATTATAGGCCACTCTCCAACATTATACTTAATTTAAATATTTCACACCACTCTTTTATTTCTTTATGTTCACAAATTACTTTATTCATGATAACTATTTCAAATATACTAGACTTGTACTTATTTTATTATTATGTATTATTATTATTATTGAAGTATTTTTTCTTCTGAAAAATATTAATTTTCATTGTATATTATTATTGCCATCTTATTTAATAGAATAAAATTTCTAACAGTTAATTTGGACTAAATATCACTTTTAACCCCATCACAACAGTCTGTCTCTCAATTGCATCCAGAAAGATGGCACTTCTTTTTACCATACTAGGTGATAAGGGCATGGTGGTTTCACTCATTAAGCCCTAAATCCATAAAAAAAAAAAACCTGTTTTACATATATTTAACTTGATTTTTTTAAATTTTAAATAGATAATATATACTTACCCTTTTGATAAGGGAGTTTCATTATTCCAAATTTTTTACTTCAGTTTTGAGATAAAATAGCAAGTGAATGTTAATATTAAAAATTTATTTAATTATGCTTATTTACATATATATACTTATTACAAGGTAACTTTAATATGCAATTAATTTCTAATAATGCTGTATTATTAATGCATGCTACTAATTTCTAAGAGCCATTAATTCTAATAGCATTGCTTCTGATAGAATTTTTTTCACTTCACTATGTCTAACAGAACTATACAAAGGAAGTGTAAAAGGATTGATCCTAAGACTGAAAAACAAACAAAAAAAAAATCCTTCCCTGCAAATAATCTAAAGAAAATCGCATTTCTGAATCATAAGCAAACATCCTGGGAAAACATGTGGTTGTAAATTTAAAAAGCCACAGAGATGTTTCTTTACATCAGCCTCTTCTCAGCTTAACCCTTTGATGGTTAGGAGAATCAACAGTTTTTGTTCTCTTATTTCATGCAGTTTTATGATCGCCTAAAGTGGCAGCTGTTTTTCCCCCTATTAGCTTTTGAAAATGTCACTATTTTCTGATAGCGATATGGATAACTCACTCACTTTTAAAACATAATTTGTAAAGAATTTTTTGTGGTATATTAATGTAATATTTATATACAACAATTGTAACTCGTACTTCAAAAAATTCAGTAAATGATAAATATTAGACATATTAGTTTGTAAAATATCAAATTAAAATATCTAAACAATTGCATGCAATTTTACTCTTTGTAGAACATTTAACTGTTATATTTACTCAAAATTCTTTCTGTGTGTAATACTATTTAAAACAAGGAATTGCATATAATGAAACATTACACTCGTATCAATAAATGTGGGTTTATCAGTGAATTCTTTTTCCATTACTGTCAAATTTGCTGCAACGTATCATGCATCTCTTGGTTAATTCTTTCTTTTTTTCTGTAGATAAAATATAATCTAGAAAGTGGTATACTGACTGTTTTAAAATATTATTTCCTGAATCAACAAGTTTTATTTTCAAACTTTTCTCAGGGTGATATTTTTCTACAATTCTTTCTGCTAATTCAAGTCTGAATTTCAAATTCAAGTTCTTATTTCCTTTTCTTTTCCATAACTAAAAAGCATTAAAAATTGTAATGCCCAATAAATATCGAAATATTTTTTTTTCTTCTTTGTTTTCTTTGATGAGATCAAGTTACAAAGTAATATCCATGTTGCTGATCCATATAATCCGCACCACTCATCGTATTATTATAGTCTAATAATTGTATTAATAATTGTCATCCATATTAATAATCATCCCCTGTATTAATAATCATGTTATTATAGTCACCCATCCTATTATTATAGTTCATCTGCTCCATGGTTTGGTGGGAGAGGATAGCTCGCTGTGTATAAGAATTTTTGATGAAATACCTAGGAAAATCTTGTGTGAATTATGAAGAAATGATTACTTTAATTTGTGCTCTAAATGAATGAACTTTAACATATCTGTCAGATAATCCCAAGGAACTGAAACCTTTATTACTTCATCTCATTTCAATCAAGACAAATGAAAATGATATAATGGATTTGGATATTATTGATTTTGAACATCAATAAAATTCTAGTTTATGGGGGCTGCATGGTGCGATTTTGAAAATCGCTACTAATGCGGAACTCTCCAACTTGTAGTCATTTCAACTGGAAACAAGTTGGCATTCTGTGATTATGACAGTTTTGTAATGAAGACATGTAAAAATGCATTTCATAAAAGAGAACCACTAAGAAACCGAAAAATTCAATGGCCTTATTCTGAAGAGACATCTGCATGCATCGCAGGAAAATGGTTGCCAACCACGTTTAACAAACAGATCTCGCAATACTGCTTTCATATATAATTCATTCGAATTTTGGATACTTTTTTATGCATTTAATACTTTTTTTTCCATTCAGGAAAAACCAAATTTCTTCAAAAGATCAATTTGCAATGCTTTTAATGAATAATCAGTTTTCAAAATTCATGGTTCTCATTTATGTCTCAATTTGATCCAGGATAGCATGAGACGAAGAGTAATAAAAATTTGCATTACTTTTTATAGTATAGGCTTTCAGAAAATTGGTAATTTTTCAAAGGTAGGATTTCTAGAAAATAGTTTTTGGTGATAAATTAGCAAAAAGTTTTAATTTTGCCAAGCAACCCCCGAAAAATAGGATCCAACCTAGAACATCTGAAATGTTCTTATATCATATAACTTATATCAATGATTTCAAATGAGATATCTTAGTCAGTTAGTATGAAATCTAGAAATTGCTCCAAGAGCAATAAAATACACCTGGCCAATGTAGTTATCATTGTGTGCTAGCAGCATTAAGAGATTACGTTGGCCATTGGGCCAAACAGTGGAATTATTTCCTGGAAAAGATGACATTGAATGAGTTGCTAAACTCAAGAGTCGCCAATAATATTATCATAAGACCTCTCAGTACATTTATCCTCTGGAATTAATTTCAGATGAATCTTCTAATATAGTAAAAGCCTTTGATGTCTCCGAGTCAGAAAAGGTCTTAGAATCTGCTTAATTGTATCAGGTTGAAAGTGTCTGAACTCATATTGGATAACGGATAGTGAAACCAAAGAGATTTGATTTGTAATTGACTATACCATAATTGTGACATATATTCAGTAATTTATATTACTTTTAATTTAAAGTTTTGTATTGTCAATGTAAAACTCTCCCAATGCAAGAGATAGAAGTTAAATTGTTTTAAACTTAATAATTTAACATTAAATATGTACCAAATCACAGTAGTGTGCTAATAGATTTGGCAACTGAAAGGATATTAATTAATCAATGGTTTGTTGTTAACATGTGTTACGTTAAAATACAGTTCTCTGGATGAAACTGCAATTCTAAGTTAATGTACCAATATTCGTTGATTAATAAATGTTTTATATCCAAGCTTGTATTGTTTCAACAATAAGGATGCTAAGCTAAACAGTTCTTTGAGTGTAATAAAATTGCCAATTAACTATAGAAAGTTTCTAAATTATAAAATGTACATACAAAACTGAATTATTTCATTATATGAATTCATTTTTTTATATATTTAATCAAACTTTTTTGTTTTCAGAAAAAAACTGAGCAGAAAAAGCAGCTAAAATATGAGCCACCGAAAATATTTAAAACAGAAGATTTTTTTCCAGTCTCAACTTCCTCTGTTGAAAGCACTAATACATAACAAATGTATTTGTGTTATAAAATACTAAAACAAAAGAAAGAAAATTAAATTTTCTTTCGTTTGGCTTTTTAACACACAAATATTCAAATTCCAATGTCCAGGATTTGATTTGAGATGCCAAATGAAAATTTAAATTTCTCTGAAAAAGACTTAAGAATTTGATAATTCATTTTTTAAATAAACTGTTAATGTATTTATTATATGTAAACATTTTATAACATGCTTAATTTTGTTGATTTTTTGTGTTTCACTTAACATCACATACAAATTTAATTTTATCAGTATGATTAGAAAAGGTAGCTGTGTTTTTTTGTCTTTGCTTCTTAACTCAATTTTCTTATAAGGTAAGAAGGATGTGTTGCACAAAAAAAAAATTGTTTTATTGTTAACTGCTGAATCAAAGATAAAACTTTTAGACAGAGAAGGTGGATTGTTAGGGAGCTGTGATTCAAAAATATGTGCAGTGTTGAATGAAATTACTATTGCAATTTAAAAGATGAAGTCATGTACAAATACATTAAGTTACTGCCATGTCAACTTGATTGTACAAACTTAATGCATAGACTTAATTTTCTTTATTATACAAAAATATATTTTTAAAGTTTTTTACTGAAGAATATCTAAAAATTTACTTACGCATTTTTTTTAATTGTAAGAATTCTCAATATTATGTACATCTAGAAGTGTTTGGTCAAGCATATAAATTTGGTATGCAAAATTTATGTATTCAGTCATAAAGCTGTATTAAATTTATTTAAAAGAGGAAAAGTAGGTAAGATTTTTTAAGAGAAATCTTGACATATTTGACAATTTTTGATCTTGAGCATTATAATAAAATGTTTTATTAGAATTACTTGCTTCACTATAAAAATTTCAAAGTTAATATATCTTGCTTCATTTTTTATTTATATTTGAGCAATTCTTCTGAAACTATTTTTATACATGTGATTGAGACCATTTGTCTTCCGATAAAAATGTCCGTATATGTGGTAGATGGGCAAAAAACTATAAATGTTCTTTCTATAAAAGGCATTTAATTATAACATGCATTCCATTGCTTATTTTTTGTGATAAAATTTCACCATTTTTAGATCTTCACAATATGTTCAGCAGTTTATTGTATTTCATCCAAATATATTGAAAATGTATATTTTAATGTTGATGTTTGCAGAAAAATAAAATTAAATATCAGGATTTCTTAGTAATTTCATTTTTAAATTGAATACACATGCTAAAAATTATACCTGCATAATTGATGCATTGTATTTCATTGGAATTGTAGAGAAAATGTTTCAAATGCATATATATTTAGTTTTATTGTAAACAATCATTCATATAAAACATTTTTTTTAAGACTTATGTACTTCCTCCTTTTTTTCCTATAAATATTTTGATTTGTTAAATGTACTTATATGGAGCTACCCTTCTTACTACAAGCAATAGATGTTGCACGTAATTTTGAACCAACTATCATGAGAGTTTTAATACATTCACTGGCAGTATGGTAAAAGTAAAATATTTATCCTGTTTGTAAGTAATAAAAGTAAGAACCATCATGATTATTTCTCTTAATAAATAAATAACTTGTGATATCACAGTATCATGTTTAAATATATCAAAATACAAATAAACTGTCCTATCCAAATACTTGTCAGAGCTAAAAAGTGATTGAAAGAAGGAAATTTTGAAACATCACTAACTACTCTTCACCTTGTAAAACTATACAATAGTAAAAAAAAAATAACTTTTCATTTGTTGGATCTATGTGTATGGAATTTTTCCACCAAGAAAAAAAAAGTGTGGGGGGGGGGGGAAGAAACATTTTTAAGTTTCAAGCATGACCTTATAGAATGTTTAATTCAAGTTCCAGCCAAAATAAAAAAATTGGTAAATATTTAGCTATAAAAAGTAGTAGATGTTGTCCAAGAATTATGAGCCCTTCAAATATTAATGAAAGAGGTTCAAATTAAGCTAAAACACCAATTAGTTGAATCTTTCTGAATTTTGTAACACTTCTCTAAAAAATTCCAGCACCTGCAGATTATAAAAGAAAACCATTTTTACATTGTAAAAAATGTTGGAGAAAAAAAATAAGGAAAGAAATGTCATTTAGATGTAAGGAATGCAGAGATAAATATACTCTGTCCAAATTGTTTTGAAACTTTCCATTAGCAATTAATTACTGACAACATTTAATGACTACTTTTATTTTTAAAATTACTTTTGTCTTAGTTTGCATTTGGATATTACATTTATAATGGAATTCAGGTTAGGACTTTTTTTTGGAACGGAATTCTTAGTTGTTATTATGGTTAAAAGAATTTTTTACATGTGTGATTTAACTGCACCATAAAAATAACTGACAGCTATATTCTCCAGGAAAAAAATTATATGTTTTTTAGTTGTCACACCCCCTAGGGTATTTCTCTATAAATATTTAGAGAGAAAAGTTACTTTAATCCAAAAGATAAAAATATGACTTTGTTAGTTCCACCAACATTTTGAAACTGCCAATGAATGTGTTTTAATTTCAAGGTTAATTCTCTAGTAACATTCATCATGGCAACCAAATATCCAAATATAATCTTATCTAATTAAATTAAAAATCCACTGATTAAAGTAATTAATTTTAAAATGTAAGTGATAAACATTCAATACATTTTTAAAAATTTTGTCACAACTTATTAAAAATTGATTTTTTCCACTAACTTTACAATATGTATGTATACTAATATAAAAAGGGCAGAAAGAAGAAAGCATTTTGAAAAATAAAGCCCTTTCTAGTCTGTCAATGAAACTTAAGGAATTAAAATTAGTTTTACTTATGTTATAGTAATTTCTCATTTTAAAAATCAGCATGTAATGGCATGATTAAGAAAAACACCAAAATATTTCTAAATCAACGCAAACAAAAGATACAGGGCATTATGTAAGATCAGTATCGGGAAATATGTCCATCAAAAACATAGAATAAAGAGCTAGAAAATAGCGAAACCTTTTGGAATAGGGGTGGGGTGCCTGTTCAGAAGTCCATCTTATCACTTGACCCAATTCATAACTTCTCAGGAGCTTACTTTCTTTAGGCTAGTACAGGAATCATAACCAAGAGGTAAACTAATGATCTCTCTTTCTTGAAGGGGTTACTGTCTTTGGTAAACAGAGAAGAGGTGCCTCCTGAAAACTGTAGAGATCTTTCTCTGTTTTCAACCCTCCTTGTTGGAGAATTTTCACCTTTCTTTTCTATCAATATTAGTTTAAGCAAATGGTTGGCACAATATAGCCAAATTTGGTTCTTGCACCATAAACCTTGTCACTCTCTTTAGAATAAAATGCTTTAAGTTATTAATTAATATTGAAAAAAGCACATTAAAAATGAAGAAAAACTGGCTCAATACACTTGGAAAAGGTAATTACATGTAATTTCTAGTTTTAAAAAGCATACCAAATATTTAGACATCAAAATGTTAAAAAATTACTATTTATTCTTCCATAAGTAACTTATTTCTACAATGTAAAAAATTACCCTAAAATAAAATATATCACATTAAAATTTTAAGATTTTATTAAATATGTAGGAGTCGTGAAAGTGAAGGTTATTGGGACGAGAGCCATATGTGGCTAAGCTGCGCCAAACAAGATATAACTGTGGTCTACATGTGAAAAAAAATTGAAAAAAGTAGACAAAATGGTTGACAAGAAGGAGAATCAAAAATAGAGAAGGATCCATGTTTATCAAAGGCAGTAAACCCCATAGAGTCGTTTTGTAGTTTGTTTAAAAAATGGAAAAAACCGAGTTTCGTGTTCTGATAAAACATTGTTTTTTAATGGGTAAAAACACCATGCAAGCGAAACAATGGATTGAAAAATGTTACCCGGACTCTTGTCCATCAAAAGCAACGATTTGTCGGTGGTTTGCCGAGTTTAAACGTGGTCGTACCGACACAAATGACGCGGAACGCTCGGGTAGACCTGTGGAAGCCGTTACACCGGAAAATGTGAGTGAAGTGACAAAAATTATAATGAAAGATCATAAAGTGAAGCTCCGTGAGATTGCTGAGATGACACAGATATCATATGGAAGTGTATTTACTATCCTTCATGAAAAAGGTTTTTTCCAAGTGGGTGCCGCGATTGCTTTCGATGGAACAAAAACAGCAACGAGTCGATGATTCAGAAAGCTGTTTATCGCTATTTACTCGCAACAAAAAAGATTTCTTGCGAAAAAAAAAAAAGATTTGGAAAAGCGTTGGAACGATTGTATCACCCTAAAAGGTGATTAACAAAAGGTGTTATGTTGATGAATAAAAAAAAATTTTGCAAAAAAAATGTTGTTTTCAATGTTAGTCTCGGGAGTTATTGATTGATGTGTTACCAAAATATAGCAAGTCCCAGCAGTCCCCTGATATAATCCAAGAGGAAGGGTGTCCGGCTATACCCCCAGACACTGGATACTCATTTTAGTCACCACTTATGACATGCATGAGCTACAGTGGGACTATTCTGTCATACCCTATCATCACACAGATCGTTGGGAGTCTTGAATGGAAATATAGCAAATTTAAGTTGCAATCCTCAATTTCAAAAAATTTTTAAATATATGTGCATTGATTATTTCTTGAAATGTTATATTCAGAAAGTTGTGCCTTATATATTGACAGGGGGAAAAAATTAATGAAATAAAAATTAAGCTGAAAAAAAATCAGAAAAATTACAGTTTCTTTAATATATTCTATATTTTAATAATTTTATATTTCAGCATGATTTATTTGTTACATATTTATAATGTACAAATTTAAAAATAATAGGATGGGAAAAAACACAAGAATCAAAATAATAATAATAAATTTATTTACATATCACAAAATTATCTAAAAAATAGACAAAGAACCAATTAAAAATAAAAAGTTTCATTATTAAATTCATAAAATATACAGTAATTGGAAGATATTAAACTTTAGTTTTTATATGTTTTTAATCCAAGTCAAATTTCTTGTATGCTAACACATATTTTTGAGGAACATTAGTGGGTGAAGAAAATCCACTGGCACAGTCACTGTCTTCAAAAGAAATTTGATATGGTTCAATAGGAGTCGTAGGTGGTTCGTGTACAATACCTTTGTAAAAACATGTAGTGTTTTCATACAAGGCCAAAATCTCAGAGCCTTTGGAAAATATTGCATTTGGATTCTCAATTGGGTTACCCCTCTTGGATGGAAGTGGAATTACTTTTTCTCGTTTTGTAATATATGTAGAATTTTGCTTTTCATCAATATCTTGAATTTTATATTCTTCTGTGTCAGGATTATAATCAATAACTGTAGCCAGAATCCATTCATGAAGTCTGTGTTTTACTGTCACAAAAGCCGCAACCATATCACCAGCCTAAAAAATAAATTGTTTAGGTTTTACTTTAAGACATCTTGATTACTTTCTATTAATGAATCAAGTTTTATTTTAAAATTTATTTAGTAGAATAAATTTTAAAATGTGATTTTAAATGTGTGATGGTTTGAAATCTTATTTATAAAGTAACTTTTAACTGTCTTAGCGAAATATAATTTTGTCTTGCACAATCTAACTTATATATAAATAAAATTTGTGTTGCAGATACAATCTTACTTACCTCCAAATTATCTACCTTAATTTACAACATAACAATTATACATAAAACTGTTTAACATAAAAACAGTTTAAGAACCATTTTCTTTTTTATTCTGTATTCTCAGTATAAGAACAGCAATATCTTCCTATTGCAACTGTATTAAAGATCACTTAATCGGAGCAATGATATTGTTAAATTTGCCTAACGCATTTGTTTTGTTAAGATTCAAATACTTTTAATACATGCATACTTATTATTACTTTTAACAAAGATGTCTGCATCAAAAAAGTAACAATATTTTAAACAATCTTGCAACACTTATTAAATTACCAACTAAAATTATTTAATAAAAGTTATGTTACATATCAGAATATGAAGGGGGAAACAATGTACCAAAAAATGATCAAACCATTTTTTTTTATTAATATGCTCTAAATTTATTATTTTATTAGATATTTAACGAAAAAGACAAAAGCTAAAAGGGGTCATTTGAAGTATACAATATAAAAATTATTCTTTTAATTCTCTTAAAAATTATTCTTTATTTAATTAAAATTTTGAGAGTCGATGAATAACTCCTTTAAATCGCCCACAAGCAATGCAGAAAATCACTTTAAAAAGGTTCACAGAAACTCTAAATTTGGGGTTATCAGTATACAGATATTTTTACATCTCAATTTAAAAACAGAAGAAACTGGCAATATTTCGAAAAATGTGAATAATAAGACTAGTTTAAGGAAAAAATACTTTTTCCAATTTAATAGATTACTTTTGTATAAAGCATGAAAAATTTCATTCATTAAAATAAGTATAATGCATGATTGCATTTATTTTTCCAAAAACTTCTGAATCTGAAATGGATAACATGAATAAAAAATAAAATAGAAAACTGTTTTGAGATACTAGTCCTGGATAAGAATTAAGTTTAGAAGTTAAGATATTATAGTTAGTTCAACATTGTATTACAATTATATAATATGCCAATACTGATAAAACATGTAATTCAAGATTATTGTTAGATAATAACAATACTTAAACAAGTCCCAAATTTTTGAAACTTTCACAATGAGGAATGAAAAAAAAAAAGGTAATCAAGTTTTCTACATGATGTGTTGGGTAGAATCAAGCTTCAAACTTAATTTAATAAATTTCAATTGGAAACATTTGAATAACTTGATTTCTAAAAACAAAAGTTCAAGATGTTATATGATAAAATAAAGAAATAGTTTCAAAAACTATATTTTTGGAACTACATTTTACTCAAGATAAAATTAGCCTCAAATATTTTTTTTTCAAAGAGAAAAATTTAACTCATTCTTGGGTGAACAATACATTTCATAACTTGTCCCTGAAAAGTAAAAAGTACTAAAATATCTGTATCAAAATAGATATGCAGCTTGATGAGTCAAAATCAATAAGATATGCAATTTTTTGTAAAAGAATCTAATTGTAGAGCTTAATTGGAAGAACTTAAGATTGGCATAATCAAATACTTGTTCAAAAAATCATTCTATGCTTATAAAATTTATTAATATTTTTTTTTTTTTAGTTTAAAAGAAAGAGGAACTCCAAGTTAAAAAATTGTAACTAGTTTCTTTAATCACTATACAGACAAATTTTTTTTTTTAAACAGGATGACTCAAAATTCTATATTTTTTACTTTAAATTTTGAAAAAACATATTACGAATTTTTTTTTATTTAAAAAAGACGTTTTTATCAAAATGCAACATTATTATGTGACCAAGTGACACTCAGGATAGTCAATACTAAAGCAGATGCATTATCCAAGTAACACTTGGAGCAAATTGTTAAGTGCTGTTTTATCAAAATACTTTTTGATATGTGGCTGGATGACACTCGGGATAGTCAATATGCAAGCAGACATTCTTCCCAAGAGACACTTGGAGTAAACCATTAAGTGGTTAATATTTTGTGGCACATAACTGTTATAAAAATATATCATATGTACAAGTAAGAACTTAAAATTCATTTGGAAACTTGTTAAACTATTTTATTATCGATTTCTGCTAGTTCTATTTTGGAAATACAGAATTTTATTCTTTGTTTTTTTAGAGTGAAATTGGGAGGATAAAATTAATCAAAATATCACATGCTCATCTTTGATTTTGCCAATATATAGGCAAATGCAAAGTAGTATGATAATTTCAAATACTCATCCATGAAAACTAAAATGGTTTGATTTGTGAAAGTTTACGAATGCTACTGTAATATTGATACTTTTGACATCAAAGAGAGTTTTCAAAAAATATTCTCACTTTTGCAACATAGTCATCACCAGGCTGAATAGCACCACACAGTGGAGGTACTTCCTCCTCATTTTCTGCAACGAATAAGGGCAAAGTTTCTGCCATTTCTTTAAATGCTACCATTTCTTGAGATGTGTCCTTTGATGAATCTAAGATAAAAGAATTAAAATAATATGGATTGAAATCAAATGTACCTTATTTGATGCATTACATTTCTTCTTTAAGGCTTTAGGGTATTGTAACTCATAAAATCTTTTGCAATGCTTATTAGAAATGTCAAATTAATCAGAGGTTATTTTTTGTAAAGAATACACACATAAAATATTTAATGAAACAAACCTGTTAATGTAGATGAAATGGTATCTATACAAGCTTTTTGCATTTCTGAAATAAGTTCTAAAGCTTGTTTTACACGTTCAATTTCCAACTTTGTGTTATTTAATTCTTTTTTATACATAGCTAATTGTGTTTTTACAATCGATTGTTTTGGTTTCTTCCCTGCTGCACTAAGTTCTGCCTCATTTCTGCTGATAGCAGCTAGCTCCTCAGGATCGGTTTTATTTACCTGTTAGAAGTAATTTTAACATTTCTAAGTTTGTGAATAAAGCAAATATTCAAACAAATCTCTAAAATACAATGCATATTTCAAATTTTCACTTTTTTTTTTTAAATTTAACTAATCATAAATAATTTTAATTATGATAATAATAAATGTTTAAAGATGCAATAATACTTAAATTACTTCATTAAATACTTTTAATTTATTATTAGAATTATTAAAAAAAAATAAAAGTATTCCAGATTTTCAAATGAAAGATTTGTATTTGAAAGCACAAAGAAAATTTGTAAGTAATAAATAAATATCATTAATTGTTGAAATAGAAATAATGTAATTTTAGCATTAATTTAACTAAGAAATTCTAGAAAAGAAAAGAATTGTATTTAATTATATGTAATAAAAATAAACATTTGTCATTCTACTAGGTATATGTAACATATAGAATGATTTCTTCCAGCCCAATGCAACATATATTTATATAAAACCTTTGCACTAATATACGAAACCATAGATGAAAATGCTATTGTCCTTTTATTGGAGAGAATATGCAGAAGATCAATTCATAAATCAATTACAAACATATATTAATAAGCTAATAAAGTGTACATCAATCAACATTTTAATGAGTTTCTGTAATATAAATTGTGAAAAGAAATTTTTAAATAAAAGAATTAACTTAATACCCCTACTCCCTTTATTTCTCAATAAAAGATATTTGAATTAATTTATTATTTTTGGATTCAGCAAACTTATATCAATTACTGCATAAAATCATTCTATTTAAAAAAATCAGATTTTATTATCAGTCTTCTTTTGAAATTCATTATAAAATAAGTATATTGTTGAAATTTGGCTTTTACTATTACTATATTAATAGCATAATAAATACAATGTACTATAAATAAAGAAAAAAATTAATCTTTTAAAATTAATATTTATATGAATTTCTCTGCAACATAAATTGAAAATCAAAATTTCTGTTTGCAGAACTTAATACAGGAAAGCTATGGAAGATCTATTGAGAAATAATTCTAGATTTCATAATTAATTCCTTTATCATCCCTGCTTGCAATTAAAACTTTTATAAATTAAAATATCTAACACATATGCTTTGATGCTATCAAGCGAATCTTAATATCACCTACAACATATTTCAATGAATTATGGCTACATTTTTGTCACAATTGTCAATGTTGGCATAATTTATTCATTTCCTTATATTTTGATTTCCAAAAGTTAAGCATGCAAAAAACATGTCAATTGACAATGGATCTTAAATTGAGACAGATTTAATACAAAGATCCACCTAACTACATACTTCTTAGTGGAATAAAAACCAAACAAGCAACTAAATAAGAGTGTTGCCTACCACAAGCAACTAAATAAGAGTGTTGCCTACCACAAGCTCACAACCACTCCGCTACTGCAGCCACATACCACTTAATAAAGGAAATTAACATGGATCTAAACACTACAAAAATTGGTATGTTGTACTATCCCATTCTAAACAACCAACACACTCAGCAACAAAAGAATAGTCTATTACTTTGAAATGGATAGTTTATTACTTTGAAAAAAGACTATCTATTACTCATTATCTTTAATGAAAAAAGAATAGTCTATTACTTTGAAAAAAAATGGAACACCATTTTATTGATTTCCATGTGAATCTGCTGTTAACTGTTCTGAAATGGTAGAAACCAATTCAAACCACACAAATATATATATTTTTACATCAATCTGTTCATTACACTTTGTTATCTATTCCTCTGTCCTTTTTTGTTTTGCAGTCAATTTTTTCATTGCACTATCATAATTTATGCACCCATTTTTTTTTTACTTCTAATTTTTCTTCATTCAAACATTGACGCACAGTTACTTTCGCGTATTTTATGAGAGAGTTCTCAGATTGAAAGTAGATTGCACAGCTTCAGAAAACGAATAATTTTCTACTTTTATGTGTGTATATATATATATATATATTGAGTTACGATTTTTGTACTTGCCATGCAACTAAATCAAATCTAATACTTAAATTTGAAAATTATATAAATAGAACAGTTATTATACATCATATTAATAAAATGTATGGCATTATTTTCATATTCTGTGCAATACATATTTCAATGATTTATATATATATGATTACATCTTGAAGAAAAAAAATTGTAAATATTGCATACAGATTGTTTTTTACTCAAATGATTTATCTTTTCTGGTTAGTAAAGCAGTGTGCGAAAATGTTTTTTATAAATCTCTATAAATGTATTCCTACTCATATGTTTAATATACAAAAAATTAAATATATTTATTTATCTTTATTCTAGAGTGTCAAAAGAGCAAGAAAGAATCATTTAATTAAAAAATAATAATAATAATATATAATTGCTCCAATCCCTGCTCACCACCAATAAGTAATTTTCAATTGACACATTAAAGGAATAGAATAATTTTCCCAGTCTTATGAGATGATATCTACACAAATTCAAATCACAAGGTAGAAAAAGTCTCAAACATAATACACATGTTCATGAAAGTTTCATCGTTTCAAGAAAATTGAAGTTTCCTACATGTAGGATTATTGCTCAATTCTATATTCATGCACCTTTTTAAGCAAAAGTGACTACTATTCAATTAACTGACCTACTAAATCGAATCGATTTACGAAACTGAAAAAATCAAACTGATTAAACAATTTAAAACACACGATGAAAAGGTTAGCATAAAAAAAAATCCAGCATATGTGATTGAATAACATACATATAGCAGTTTCATAAGCAATATACACTAATACATAAATTGAACTGGTTACTTGTATTTCAAACAATAAACTCTTCAGAGCAGCAACTTGAGGCTCCATTTTCGGTGGAAATTTTAGATCCTTTTCAGACATAGTAATTTATTATCTATAAAATATTACAAAATAAGTATAATCTCCAATATATTAAGAGTATGATCTTTAAATATTAAAAGCTAACAAATAATACCCCAGGCTCAAAAATACAGAAACAGGGATGGGCACTGCAAGAACTTCTTTGGTTGGACAGATTTTAACTAACTTAAGAGAGTTAAAAAATAAATTACACAAATGTATATACCACGATTGCATATATATATATAAGAACAGGTCAACAAAAACCTCATTAGTTAAGGAATTACCTTTTTAAATTAGACTTAAAAAGCAAAAAAAAAAAAATAGGATATACTAGTCATCTGACAATTTACAGATGTAATAAATGTCACAAGAAGTATAATATCAAAATTTCATATTACCTGTATTAATTTATAACTTCTTTAAAAATTACTATAGCAGAATTTCTTACAAAAATTTTTTTTGTACAATTAAGATGTATAATGTATTGAAACTGCATGAAAAACAAAACATAGATATTTTAAGAATCAAATTAATACAAAACGTTTTGAAATAATTTATTAAAATATTTTTAAATCCATCAAATTTTATTGTAAATTTATTTTATATTAGAGATACAGAAAAAAAAACCTTTGTTAAAATATTTTAATAACAATTATAGGAAGTGGACATCACTAAGAAAACAAATAAGAGCTATATATGTTAAGAATTTAAAAACTAAAATGTCTTTATAAATTAATGACTAAGAAAATATGCAAATTTCAAAATTCATGGTTGTTTATTCATTTCACTGATACAGAAAGGTACTAAATATACGTAATTTAAACGGAGAAGGCTAGACACGCAGCTCTGCGATCTCGATTACATCAGAAGAGCCCGAATTTACACCATGCGTGTTAATTTATAATGGGGTTTCTAGGAATATTTCTAAATCTTATGGTATAAAATGAAGAGATAATGAGAGATATTGATGTCAATAATCAGTCTAGTAGGGCTTATTTCCAACAGATTTATAACTATGTGAAAGTTGATTCAACATATTTATCAGCATGTGATCTAATAAATAAAAGGACAATTTGGAACCGGATCAGAAAACAGGAATAAACTCTTTACTTTTGAGCTTAAGAATAGGAAAATAAGGAAATTATTTTTGCAGAGAAATTGTTACAAACTTAAGTAGAATCATTATATATATACATCTAAATCTTAAACAAATAATGAGTTTTTTAAACTGAATAATTTAAACCATTCAAAAAATCTTTTTTTGGTACTTTTCCATTTCGTTGGCACAAGTCTCGCCAAGCAGACTTTATTGGTGGACAGCACACAGTATATACATATTCCATTTAGCATCAGTTGTATCATCTTTGGTGACTTTATCACTAGCACTGGCAAAATGGAAAAGTACCCTATTTTTTTCTGATAAGTCTCACACATACAAGGAATTTTAATACTACTTTAAAACTAATTTTTCTTATTGAGTTCCAGATTTTTAAATCTAATTCTGTGTATAATTTTTTAAATAGTTTTCTTCCCCATTTAACACATTTTATATTTAATGAATAATTCTATATTATTTAAGAACTGATAAATCTGCTGAAAAAATTTGATTTTAAGTAAATGAGTAAGATTTTTCTGGTTCTCTCCTTAAGTACATCAACAACTAAAAGACTATATTGGATCTCAAACAATACTCTGTATGTTTTTTTCTTGGTACTCAAAAAGCTACCTTTATTTGTTCTTGTAAAATAGTGAAACTATCCGAGAGCTAAATATACTGATAATATTTAGTTTACTAAAAACCAAGAAAGATAGAAAGGCACTACTCTCTCTACATGTATGTGTTAGAATCTGTAAATATAGTCAGGAGTAGTGTCACATGTATTGGTAATGAACTCAATTGCAGATCACATATGAGTAGTTCTGAAACAAAAGGATCAAAGTATCCTGTAAAATACAAATTTTGTACGGTTTCAAAATTTCTTTTATTCATGCTATTTAAAATAAATTACATGCTATACGAAACTCAAAAATACAGAATCTCTCAATAGTATAACCAAAACAATTTTGCTAAATTTAAATTTTCCAAAAAGTTTTTTAAAAAATTTTACTTTACATATAATAGTTACGAGATTAAACAATTTTTTCTACATTTGGAATTTGTAAAATAAATCCTCGGTTATACAATTCTGTAATTGTCTTTAAAATACAAAATAAATTATACAAACCTTTGATTACTTATTTTACAAAAAGAGAGATAAAATTGGAAAAAGAAGAGTCAATTAATAAAGCAAAATCATTCTGTATATTTTGCATATATAATAACATTTATTTCAATAAACAACTATTGGTTATCTTTGACCCTATTTTCTTGACAACAATTACTGTCAGCATCATTCAAAGCTATTTTGTTAATATGTAATTTCTAGGAAATTTTTATGACAAAATATAAATAAATGTTTGTTTCATGGGTAGATGATAATCTAATTTCTCTAGTCAAATTAATATACACATGCTAATATTACAACATATATACTTTGCTGAAGAAGAAAATATAGTTTTCCAATAAATGTATTAAAACAAACAATTACAAAACACACATAGATCCAATATCCATTTTAAAAAATTACATCAATACACATTAAAGTTATATTGTGCTTGAGTTATACATCAAATTGAAAGCAACAGATCTTATGATGTTGAAGGAGATTTGAATGATTATTCTTTTCTATTTTTATTTTAATCCATTGCTAATTTTTCAATGCTTAAGGATAGTAATACAAAGACTACAGCCCTACATTGATTTGTTGGTGGCTTGTATAACAGTGATTGGCAGCTTAATAATATCCATTTTCATAATGAGAGCAAAATGAAGCACTTTTAATTTAATGAAATTATCATTATAATTCTGTACAAAATATAACTTTTTCAATTTACAAGTATTTATTCAACAACACCTATATGAATAAGCAGGGAAAATGAAAATTAAGCTAATATTCTATAACAACATTCAATTAACACAGAAAGTTTCTGAAAAGTTCATATTGAGTAAAATTGTATGAATTGAAAACACTTTTACACCAGATTAAGGTTAATTTTTTACCTAATCATGAAGCAAAACCATTATTGGATATAAGAGGCAATCTATATTTGTTAGAAAATACACCTTAATAAGTATAGCCTTAAGTATACACATAAACAGTTCGAGAATAAATACTCAATGTAAATTATTTAATTTTTATTTTTTCAAAAAGGAAAATTGGGTACTTTTCCATTTTTTCAGAGCAAATCTCACCAAGCACACTTTATTGATGACAACACGCAGTACACACATATTCTGTTTGGCGTTGGTTGTATAATTTTTGGCAACTTTATCGCTTGTGCTGGCAAAATAGAAAAGTACCAAAAAAAGTAGCTAAATACAATCAAATGTGCATGCTTATCTAGATGGTCATATATGAACAACTTTTTCAGAATTGAATATAAACAAAGTATAAAATATGCTCGACTAGGTTCAATTTTACACTTGATACTATAAAAAGAATAACAGAAAACAAATACCACATAAAATTATCTCTTTACTTTTATAAATAACAAAACTTTTAGTACTTATTAGTTATTACACATAATATTTATAGATATTTTTTGACACGACAGGATAACATTTATATTCACTTTTACTTTTGTAATATACAAGTGAGAAATTAAATTCCTTCCGTCTGTATTTTCTTCTCTTTTTACTATATTTAACATCTTAAATAATGATCTATGCTGCTTTTAACAGAAATTAAAATTTATAATTTTTAATATGATCAAATTGTTTAGGATTGAGTAAAATATTTTGCTATTTACTGAACACCTCAAATACTTATCAATTATAGTTCATTTTTTTCACAATAAAATGGCCAACATCTTTATTATGTACAAGTTTTTGTCTCATAATACTAAGCCCTTGAAATAAAACTATAACTACAGATTCCCTCCATAACAAAGCCATTGAGTTGTTTAGATGCAATTGTAACTATGTTATATCCAATAAGAGACAGTATTCACTAATTAGCAATTGTGCACTATATCATTAGTATTATTTAAATAACAGCTTATTTTTAAATGAAATTTATTTCAAGCTTTAAGATAAATTATTTTTAAAACTATTTGGTACACATGTAAAAATCCAGTACATCAATGTCGCCAAACTTGGCGATATTTTTTGGTGTAAAATCTAGGTGGGAGATACTAATGGCTAGACAGGGAATTTTTGACAGCTTAAATTATTAGTGCAAGTTTTATAGGTATTGCACCAACTTTCAGGATTTATAGCTAAAATCTCGTTTTCCCGTGCACGAACTTTTTTACTCTGATAGAAACTTATTTTGAGCAAAATGGTACGAGGTACAATAAATACATATGGAATGAATATGAATTTTTTAGTACAAAAAAAATTTCAATAAAATGTATTACAACTGTAATATGAAGAATATAAAGTAAAAGAAAATAGATATTAGATAATTTTCATTATTTTTTTTCAGTCTTTCCTTTAATTAAAATTTACGAATTATGACCCTTAACTATTATTTTTTTGATATTCCATATAACAATAGTGATTCCGAAATATTAAATCGGGTCCATAACACAGAAATATTTTAATAGAAGAACTTGAAAAATATAATTCAAAAAGAAATAAGAAAATATTTTTCCCATGTGAAATAATTCAAAACAAAATTTTAAAAATAAATGGTCTTATAAGTTCATTTCTAATTTTTTTACTAAACAACTTCCATGTACATTGGATAGGCACAAAATTTTAAAAAAATCAATATTTTGGTTTCATTACTTTTGCGTATTCACAATATATGGAACAGTCTTGTAGCGAAAAATATTTGTAAAAATTTGTAAATTTTGTCACAATTCCCAACAATTTTGACATTTAAACAAGTTCTAATTTCCAAATTTTGTTTGATTGATTGAAAAAAAACATTCCAAAATGAACAATGCGTGTCTGTTAATCAGGAACTTCGTTTTTTAAAAATTATATTTAGTTTAATTCCCTAATAACTTTCAATGAAGTATAAGTATTCTCTTAACTGTGTGAAAAAGTGAAATTTGAGATTTATGGCGTAAGAATCAAATCTGAGACTATGCTGCTCCAAACAATGTTAAAAGTGCATAAAGGTTTGTAAAGAATAAGAAAAGGATTTTTAAAAAAATTGACGAGAAAAAGGCTCTAAAATAGAGAACAATCACTAGGGTACCCTGGGGATGTGTCTCCCGTCTTTACAACAATAATAAAACCTGTAGAAAAAAAAGATCACTAGAGTTCCTCAGGGTGATGATGACCGGTTTTACTTAAAGAAGTCAAGTCTTGCCCCATTCCGAGATATATTCTCTTAAAGTTCGTGGAAATGAGACTGTTTAGCATTTGAACTAATATGGTATTAGTTCTGAAGAAAAAGACCATATAGATCTTTATAATGCAGGACATATATTCCTTACAAAACTTCGGGGACTAATGACATTTAAGAGTTGATTAAATATCCTATTGCGACTGTTAAACACACACACACACAAACAGTATTTAATAACTCATTTAATAGACTCGAAAAAAAGTTTTTTTTTATAAAAAAAAAGATTCGTTGTGACGATGAGAGCTACTCTCAGCTGATCTGTGTTGCATGATTGATCTGGTTCATTTATTTATTTATTCATTTTTTTTTGTGGGATAGAGAGCAACAAAGGCTATTATTCTTTTTAATAGATGTTTTTCATTCAATAGATGTCAAAGTATTTCATCTTCTACAGGAATGTTCTGAGCTGTTGTTTACTAGCTGCTGCTTTGTCCAAAAATTCTTTGAGTGTAATATTGTATATGCACTGGTTTATCGTGAGTATATTTCAGAACTAATGTCTATGAGATGTATATTTACGGCAATTTAAAACAACAGCAATAATTAAATAGTTAGGGAGCACCAGTCAATATGACACTTTACTCAATCTGATTTTTTATATACATGAAATTTACTAAAAAGTTGACGAAGCATATTAAATTGTGTATTAAACACATGATTTAACATGAAATGGGAAAAAGAAAGAAGAGTGAAGAGAGAGGATGTATAAGACAAATACAGGATGAGATTATTTTTTTGTAACCTTACTTTCGCATCCGTAAAAGTTTCACGCATTTGTGCTGAGAAGCACTGATTTAGTTTTAATCTGATTTAGTTTATAATCATGAAAAAATATTTTTCTTTAAGAAAAAATAACTTGTTTTGATTGATTTATTACTTCGTCTTCAGCGTAATCTCAGTTGTCAAATGGGGTGGGGGAGAGGAATGACGTTTGAAAATGGCGTGTAAATGGGTAGGGAAGGGAGGGAAGAGTTGCAGACCGAATTTCTGACATACCAAGGAGAGTTAGATATTATTCTTAGTAGTTTGTAAACCTCTTCCGCCAGCTTAATAACGAAGATAATTCCCTTTTTAATATGAACAAAAAACTTACTAATAAATATTACAATATACCCTTACTAATAGGCAATAATGGTCTGGTATTCTCTGATAATAAAAAAAAAAAATCTGCTTGCCCATAATCTTGAATCCTCGTTCCAGAAAAAAATCCAACTCCATATGATGATGATGATATTGAAAAAATAGAATCAGTAGTTTAAAATTGTCTTGAAGCCCGTACCAATTTTAATTTCTCCCCTCCTCCCCCTCTGAAATAGCTACCATAATTAAAAAGTTAAGCAAAAAGAAAGCACCCGGAGAGGATGGCATCCACAATCAAGTCTTTAAATTCTCCCCTCCCCCAACGCACTCATTTCACTAAAATTTTTAATAAATGTCTCATGTTTGCCCATTTTCCACAAAAATTTTGACATACAACAATTATTCTCTTCTCCAAATCCAGCCAAAACCACTCCATTCTCTCCAACTATCGACTTATTAGCCTTCTAAATTCTATTTCAAAATTTTTGGAAGAATCCTGTTAATTAGAATACTCACTTATGTTTCCACTAACAATATTCTTCCAGATTCTCAATTCGGCTTCCGTACTAACCACCCCACTGTCCATCAACTACTACAGGTTGCGAATGCCATTACTGAAGGATTTAATTCCAAATAAGTCTCTGGAGATATCTTTCTCGATATACAAAAAGCTTTCGTCCACCTCTGGCATGACGGATTGATCTTTAAACTAATCAAATTAAATCCCTCCCCTTTATAATAGTCGTCTTAAATAACTACCTTAAAGGTAGAACTTTTCATGTTAAACTTAATAATATTCTTTCTACAATCAGCCGTATAAAAGCCGGTCAACCTTAAGGGTCTGTAATCTCACCAATCTGCTATAATTTATACACATAGGACTTCCATCAAAGTCCTTACAATAAACTCCGTTTATTCGCAAATGACGTAGCAATCCTAACTCAAGGGGGGAATTCTATCACCGTTATAGATAAATTACAAAATCACCTAAAACAAATAGAAGAATGAATGACACTCTGGAAGATTGCTGCAAACCGAAATAAAACAGAAGTTCTCATATTTAGAAAAGGTCACGCCACCCCGCTCCTAAATTTTTTTAAATTTTTTAATGATCCAATCTCTTAGGACTCTGAGTTCAAATACCTAGGAAGTATCTTGAAGTCCAAACTCACCTTCAGACTTCATATCCAATCAATAATTGACAAATTCCGGACCAAAATCCATAATTGTATATCTTTAATTGGCAGAAATTCAGTACTAACTCTTGCTAACAAAGTCCTTCTCTATAAACAAGTAATCCACCCTATCCTATTGTATGCTTCCCTTACTTGGGACCATGTGGCACCTACTAACGTTTAAAAAATTCAGGTCCTTCAAAATAAACTCCTCTGTGGGATTACTAACTTACTTTGGTGTGTCAGAAATTCTGTCATACACAAGGATTTCAATATCCTTCCTATTAAAAAACATATCAACTATTTCTTTAGAAGATTCTATGATAGACTAACAAATTATACTAACCACTAATAAAGGCCCAGCTAATTTTTGCTCACAATAATAGAACCCATGTCCTACCCTACCAATCTTGCAACGATTATTTACATCTAATTCCTCTATAACATTTTGCATTCCAACGCAGACACCTTTAATTAAATCCCTCATTGCCTCTTCAATAGCCTCTATCTGTCAACTATCTCTCTCACTCCAAGACCTCCATCATCATCTATTCAGCTGATTATCAGCTATTCACTTACCCAGTCGCCATTCCTACCTCCCCTCTCTTGAACTAGTTTGCTGACCATCGCTGAACACCCAGCCAAACAAGAACCATTTTTACCGTTACCTTCCTTCTGCTGCTTTCATATAATCAAGAAAATTTTTAAATATTGTATTTATTACTATTGTAATTTTACAATAATAATAATAAAAATTCTAAAAAATCATATAAAATAATACTCTTCTCTTACTGAGGATTAGACATCTACAACGTACAGTCTATTTAAGGCACTGAGGGGAGGGATAAGAAAATTATATTAAAAAATGACATAAAAATTATATAATCTTAACTTACAATAAGATTAGTAAAAAAAAAAAAAATTTAATCTCTCAAAAAAAATCTCATCCTCATAGTAAATAATTCATTAATTATCCTTTTCTCTTATCCTCTTTCCTCTCCCTTTCCTTTCATTCATATTTTTTAATTCATATGTGGATTAAAGCACATTTTTAATATGTTTGTTTTAAATTTGAAAAAAAAATTCAAAGCTTCTATATCATACTGAGTAAAGAGTCCACTAGACTGGCACTCACTACTATATGATTGTTGCTGTTAGTAGTTTATTTTGCAGGGTTTGGATTTTTTTAATGGGTGGGGGAGGGGGGGCGTGACCCCGCACGAGAAAGCATATTTATACATCTGATTATTTGTTTGTAGAGCGGGATTTTGTTCAAGAGGGTCCGCACAGAGTATTTACATATTAGTGGGATGCAGTTATGGATTTTTCCCGAGCTTTTATATTAATAAAAGCTCGGGAAAAATGAATTGTATGTGTTTTCTGAAAGTTAATTTGAAGTCCAGGATAAACCCCGAGATATTTGATCTCAGAGTCCCATGAAATATTCGAGTTAAAGAATTTCAATCGAGTGTCAGGAGTCTTTTTCTAATAACATTAACTTTGGTTTTATTAGTGTTTGCAGCAATTCGACAAAGGGTCCTTCATTTTTTAATTTTTTTTAGATGTGATTGTAATTTTTTGATTATTTTGATGGGTATTTTATCTTATGTTAGGGTTGCTGCATCACCCGCGAAGAGACAAAGGCTATTGTAAGGACTTTGAGGGAATTCATATGTGCACAAGGAATAAATTAGGGGAGAAATTACGGACCCTTGGGGGGGAATCACTGGGGGAGTCTAATTATTGCAAATGACAGATAGTTCGTTGTCGAGTCTAACTTGAAAGGTTCTGTTTTTGATGTTTTATTGACTATGATAGTTGTAAAGGAGGAGGGGGGGGGTAAGTTTGAGTTTCAATGGCGACTCACATCTAAAATTAGAGGGGATGGTGCAGCAGAAAACTTTTAGTCTTAGTTTTAAAATTGTGTACAAAGAAAGAAACATATATAAAACGAAAATTTATTCAGATACTTGATAAAATCCTAAAAGAACAAAGTCAAACATTATTTACTTATTTTAACCTAAATTGTTACAGCTCAAGCTTAATCTATTTATTTAAAAATGAAATCATTTCTTCTTGTTTTAATTTAAGAGAAAAGAATTAATTTTCTCCTTGATTTCTGGAAAATAATTGAGAAAATTTTTCTCCATTGAAAGTACTGCAAGCGCATTCTGTCTTTCCAAATACATAGGGCATCATATAAGAATTTTTATTCTTGTCGATGTTGAAAAAGCAGCTTTCGCCTCTGATGCAGCCATGAGAATTGTTAAAAGGACTTTCATCAGTTTACTAAAAACATCATCCAGAATATATTCCAAGACAAATTTCAGCAGCTCAATTACTCTGCAATATTCATGAATATCATACCTAAAATAGAATACTTTTAGTTCAATTTGAAACTTTTTTTTGTTATTCATGGGATATGTTTCAGTGATCAGTATTATCTTTTCTGTAGGATGTTTATTCCTAAAACTAGAGAATCATTTTTATTGAACAATTTAGATGCTACTAAACGCTTAGTGGAAGAATATCTGTCCGTTTTATAAACACATATACAGTCTCACATATTTTCACAGATTCTGCCGTGAATGTTTTTGAAGGATTTGCACAGTACTTTGAGTTTCCCTATTCTAAAATAGGGCTTTTAAAATTTTTTTGTTACATAATCATTAACTTTAAAACACACCAATTTCTCGGGATTGCATTTAGTTTTAAATTATTTCAAAAAGAGGCAAAATCTGACGAAAACGCTCTAAAAACAACTTTTCTATTGGGTACAATTCAGAATTATAGTTACTAATACATTTCTTGCTGTTGCTTATGCTTGGCTGAGATAGTAAAATATCAGGTGCAAATCGACCTTTTTTTTAATTGCAACTTTCTCATAGAGAAACAATGCTGTTGAAATTGATTTACAGTTACAGATATTTCTTGGAGATGCAAGGCCATGGTTAAAGCTTCCTGTTAATTAAAAGAAGGAAAAAAAAAATGAATAAAATAGAATAGTTGAAAGCAGAATAAAGTAATCTGATTCTACACTTTATCCATTTAAAAATTTTTTTTTTTGTTTTAAAAAAAAAAAATCTTAAAAAAAAAAAAAAAAAAAAAACTGCATTCCACTAGCACGGCAAGGTCAGCACTCCATGAACGACAGTGCTCTCCCTCCCTTGTAGCTTTGCGCGCAACTGCCTATGTGCGCATGCGCACAACAGTCAAACACCTCTCGGCTGGAACTGTATCCTTCAAAGTTCCACACAAAGATTTTTTGTATCTTTTTCAATACTGGGAGGCGATTGCTGACATTAAGCTTGGGGGTTATACATTGTGCTAGTATAAAGAAAAAATTAAAGGGGGAAAAAAGCACTCATTTATATTAAATGTTAACGATAATATCAAGTGGATATTTGGGGTGCTGTAGTTCTACAGTGCCTGTACGTGAGCCACTACTGGTGAGTTTATAAATTAACCCATCGTGCCAGAAGCGATCGAATGCTTTCTGAATGTCTTGGAATATACCCCCAGAGATTTGTTTACAGTTGAAACCTTCAGTTATGGTTCACAAAAGACGATGATGTGGTGAGATCTGAAGCCAAATTGAGAATCGGGTAGAATGTTATTAGATATGGTGTGGTTGAAAAATCTATTTAGGAGGATTTGTTCGAAGATTTTTTAGATGGAATTAAGAAGAATGATAGGGCGGTAATTAGAGAGGTTAGTATGGTTTTGGCCAGGCTTAGGGGAAAGGATGACAGTAGCGTGTTTCCACTTTTGTGGGAGGGATGCTAATACGAGATATTTATTGAAGATTTTAGTTAAATGAGTGAAAGCACTGGAAGGAAAGAGTTTGAATGCTTAGTTGTGAATACAATCTTCTCCGAGGGTTTTTCTTTTGTTTAATTTTTGATGATATTAGCTATTTCTAGATGGAAAAAGAGGAGGGATTAAAATTAGTATTGTCACGAATGTATAGATAGATTTCGATTATTTCCTCTGGGGATTCAATATGTTCGTCATCATATGGAAATACATTCTCCTGAAAAGAGGATTCAAGGAAAGAAGTTATGGCAAGAAATATCCTGGGAAGAGGTTAAAGCAAGCAGACCAGCTTTTTCTTTAGCAGAGAAAGATATTGTTGTGTAAAATAAGAGCCAAAGGTTCAGATAAGAGATAGGTTCAGATATTTTAGAACGAGCATCAGTCAGCTTCACGAAGAATGGTGACGAATTTGTTAAATATGAAAATCAAGCATTCTTAATGCAGATACTAGCAGAAAATGTCAAAAAAGTAGAACTATTAGTCATGTATTATAGAAAAGTAGAACTATTAGTCATGTATTATAGAAAAGTAGAACTATTAGTCATGTATTATAGAAAAGTAGAACTATTAGTCATGTATTATAGAAAAGTAGAACTATTAGTCATGTATTATAGAAAAGTAGAACTATGAATAACATATTAGGAGATCCTGAAATCAAAAAAGAAATTACGAAAATGATAGAAAGCTACAAGCCTGAAAAAACGGCAAGCACCGATGTCACCATGCGAATTATTTTAAAAAATGATGAACCAGTTTGTTAATCGCCATGCCGATTAGCATTCACAGAAAGAGAAGAAGTAAATAAACAAATAGAAGAATGGCTCAAAGAAGGCATCATACGCCCAAGCTCATCAGAATACGCCAGTCCAGTCATAATGGTCAAAAAGAAAGATGGAACTTCGAGAATGTGTACCGATTACCGAAAACTAAACCAGAAACTAGTGGAAGATAAATTTCCTTTACCTCTCATTGAAGATGTCTTAGATATGCTACAAGAAGTAAAAGTTTACTCCACGTTAGAATTACGAAACGGTTTTTTCCACGACAGAGTTGACGAAGATTGCAGAAAATTCACGTTTTTTATCGTTCCAGATGGACAGTTCGAGTTAAACAAAGTTCCTTTTGGGTTAAGCACGAGCTCAGGTGTTTTTCAGAGATTTGTCACAAGCATTTTCAGAGACCTTACACGTAAAAGAATTTTAGTAAGCTACATGGATGACCTTATTGTTCCAGCAAAAGATGAAAAGGAAGGACTCTAAAAACTTAAAATTGTGTTCGAAGTTGCAAATAAATATGGTCTAGAGATAAAATTCAAGAAGTGTCAGTTCCTAATGCGAAAAGTTGAATTTTTAGGTCACATAGTAGAGAAAGGAATCATCAAACCCTCAGTCGCAAAGACATTAGCAGTTGAAAAGTTTCCAGAACCAACGACCGTAAAGAAAATATAAAATTTTCTAGGATTAACAGGATATTTCCGAAAATACATCAAAGATTACTCGAAAATTGCGAAACCGTTAAGCGACCTCACAAGGGAAGAAAATCCATTTGTTTTTGGAACACAACAAAAAGAAGCATTCAAAATGTTAAAGAAAGCATTGTCTGAAGATCCAGTCTTACGCATTTACAAATATAGAAGAACAGAATTACAAAGAAAAGATGTCAAGAAGAACATAACATAGAAGAAATAAAATCCTAAAATTGGAAGATTTATAAGAAGAGAAAAAAAAATATCTGCGGATGTGATACAGCTCCAGAATACGAAAAACAGATATGATAAAACATTTTTCTATCAACACCATTCAAATATCAAATGTAGATAGATATTATTTGGTGAAGCTCGTTTGATTTAATTTCATGCTACATTATTTTCTGTTTATGTACTCGATATTATCTTGTGTTATTTACATTTTCTATATATACTTACTTTCAATTTAAATTGTTTTATATCAGTATTTTTTTTTATCATTCTTATTGATAAAGTGTTTCAAAAATTGATTACATATTTTGCTCCCTGTAGAATATTGAAAAGTTTTAAAATTCCTTTTTTCCCTATTTTTGTATTATTAGTTATTTTGAAAAGTATGAAATATTATTAGTGAAGTTTTGCAAATTCTAGTATAGCTGGAGGTCAGCTCTATTTGAAGGGGTTGAACTCTGTAGGATTTTCCAGCTAATTATCAAAGAATTAATTTTATTTTCCAATGTACTATAAAACCAGTTCCTCAGTTACTCGATAGATGGCATCACGAATCAGCGTCATGTGATAGCTCATGCATCGCCACTTATTCCAGAACAAAACTGAGCGACATTTCGTTCTCGTTCTCTTTTTTCCTCCTCTTTCCGCTTCTCTTCTCCTCCGCATTACCCGCATCGGAAGTAAGCTCCGAACGCCAGAGCGCGATCCCATGCCCATCGCCGATATGGGATAAGATTAATTAGGTCGCCATCTACCTGTCTCGGAAGAACTGTTTACTTCTTATAGAGATAATCTGTATATAGATTAACGTGTAAATATTTCCCTTCTCCACCTCAACTTTTAATAAACGAAATAGAATAAGTTGAACCTCATTACTGAATTCCTACAAAATCTTCATAGAATCTGGTAATGGAATTACCCCCTAGACAAACCAGCAATTTGCGTAAGAGAAGACCAGGGTAGATTCAGGATGTAAAATCTCATTACCCCCCGTTCTACACATATACGCGAAGAATAGGATGCACTTCACTTCAGCTCAAGCTTCCCTGCACAAGATTTCCAGAAAAAATATGGCTCGCAGATAGATTTCTTCTGCAGACGATGGTAACATGTAGACTTCGTTAATAGAATGTGGCGAGTAAATGTATACAGGTTTAAGGCACAAGAGGCTGTTGCGCCATTAACAGGTAACGAGTATCACTACAATATTTTTTTTTTGTGAGTTCGCGATTGATGTTGAAGAATTAATGATCTTCTGTGTGTAGTTGACATAGGAAGTTTTCTCATATTATATTTTTAAAAAAGCGAATTTCAGTTTTGATTTGATTTTTGAGACTATTAATGATGGATTTGAGGAGGGGGGGGATACCTAGTATTTTGCAATTCTTTTCTTTGCCTATTTTTTCTCTAATTTAGTTTCGGGCATGTGGGGGAAGTCTGAGATGGAAGTTAAAATTCAAAATAATATGTTCTAAATCATTGATGCAGTTTCAGGTACTACACGTTACATTATCCTGTAGATTGAAATTACATAAAAGCTCAGGAATTATGATCATTTTTCGGAAAATTCGAGTGCTAAGATTTTTCTCTATTCTCTTTGTCCAATGGATATTTTATCTATGGTTGTTTATGTATGTGGAACGTTTCCTATGAAATATTTACTTGTATAAAAATTTTCGTTGGTTCTTTTCATTCTGCTGTAAATTTCGCTATTGATATCTTTCGGCGCAATCCAGTCGATGGACATAGGACACCGTGACCGATTTTGCGGGTCTGTCCACCTGATGATTCCAAAAAATTTCAAAGTGTCTCGTAATTTAATGTAGTATTATTTGAGTATGTAGAATAAATGTTTTGCTGACTAATCAATGAATTATTTTTTGGTGAAATAATGTTATAATTCTTAGTGCAGATAGCACAGAGTGACTATCTGACAATACTAACATTTTCTTTTTATTTAATTCCATAAGATTGTCTAAAGCTTGACATAGGACTAATACTTCTGATGTAAATATATAATTAATGGGATATATGATATAAGCAAACGAGAAAGTTTTCGTTATCCCCGCTATAGACGTTACGTTATGGTTTTTGAAGCATCTGTAGCTATTGTGATATAATTCTGGAAGTTATTTTGTTCACTATTTCATCAAATGGTTCTTTTATAACAGGAATAGGAAAAAAATTTGTCCTGAAAACCAAATTAATATCAATTTAAATTTCACATGGAAACTCTGGGATATATAGTAATATAGGGATGGTCGCTAATTGTTCCTCATTAATATTCAAGTATGAAAAATGATCAAGATATTTCTATTGTTTCCTTCCAGAATTTTTAGATCTATTGTACAAGGTTATTAAGGTGCAGAAGTGAATAATACCATTTGAAATTTGAGATATAAAAATTTATTCGCCAGCCTTCTTATTTTCTCTGAAAGTATTTCCTGTCCAGTTATTAGTAAAAGTACAATATTGGTGTCCGTTGTGGTAGACCCTATGTGATTCTGAGTACTTTGGTTTGTAAGATATTTAAAGACTTGAGCTGGTTATTGAACCATTTGCTTATGATATGACAGGTATAATAAAAGGTACTGCAAGTGCTATTGCTAGTTAATTTGATCAAGTCTTCTGCTCTTGGATCAAAGTGCTTATATACCAAACCATTAAGGTCATTAGTTTTTATTTTCAAATATTTGTTTTTCATTTGATTCATTATAGCTATATTTTGATTCTGTTTGGAAAAATATACTCTCAGGTATTTAATGGAAGATTGAAACGGGAGGAGGAATCCAGTCAACATAATATATTAGAAAATCTTTATATTCTTTTATTCGATAATTCTACTGGAGTACTTCTATCAGGGCTTAAGGATAGTTTCTAATAGTTTATTCTTTCTAAAATAGTTTTTAATTTTCTACTAATAATATCCAGGGACTGATGAGAACAAGAAATGAAGATATCGTCTGCATTTATTGAGCATTCTACTCCTGTTTCCAATGAGATTGTGCATATAAATCAGAAATAATAAAGAGGAGAAGACAATGGCCTGGGGTATATTTTAAGAACAGGCTCTCTCGATGATAGACTATCTCTCCATAAAATTTGTAGAGATCGCGATGTAAGAAATTTATGTATCCATAGTACTATTTTTTCCTTGTAATTCCAATTTGAAGACACTATATAAATGATCATCTACATAAACTAAATTGTAAGCATCCTTTATATCTAAGCTTGTTCCAACGAAGAATTTTTTTCGCGTTTGACATCTGCGATAGCTTTGTTCAAAATTGCGAGGTCTGTCTCCAATAACCCTCGTGTTGCTTCTAGTGCGACGGTAATAAAACCAAACAAACAAGTGATAGCTTTGTGTATGAAGTATGTGGCTGTTCTACTATTTTTAAATGGTACAAAGCCATATTAAGGAGAATGAAGTATGTATTCGTTCTATAGTCAGAAGTAAGACATGCATCCAGCTAAAATTCTTTCGAACGTTTGTAAAAATTTCGGAAGTTAAGCTATTGGTCTATAAGGGGAAATTTTAGTTTTATCTTTCTAGGGTTTCGGAATTGGGAGAATAATTGCATGCTTCCATAGCTGAGGTATTATTGAATTCTCAAATTTTTTTTGAAAATAGTTCAGAACAACAGTACGTTAGCGATTGCTCAAGTTTTTTAGTAAAGCTGCTGCAATCTGACCTGCTCTTGAGGTTGTATTACAGCTCTATTTAATTCAGAAATATGGAATGGCTTATTGAAAAGGTTATTTTTCTATATTGATAATGTCCAAGGGAAGTGGCTCGTATGAATTATTATTGGATGCGAAATAGTTTTCAAAAGGATGAGCTTGTTTCTAAAGTTGAGTTATATATTTGTTATTATACTGAAGAAAATTTAACGTTGATTCTGCATTCTTGTTAGTTCAAAGTTTTTTAAGAATAATATAATTTATCCTTGGATTACTTTATTGCATTTTTCCTTCCAGTTCTTTGCCTTCTCTTATTTAAATATGAAATCTCAGTTTATTGAATACTGTTTATATTTAATCCACAGATGTGGTGAATGTCGCGTAAAATTTTTTGAACCTGTATAAATTAATGCAGGTGCTGTTGCACAGTGGTGGGAATGATCTAATGGATTATCATACTTCTCTAGTGTTATTTCAGATTATTTATGAGATTGTATCATCTAGGTTATTTATTTAATTTTCTGGATATTTTAATGATAATTAAACTTGTTTCATCGTTAACTGCCAGGCTATTTACTAAAAAATTCGCTTATCCTGACGTTGTAAAGATAGTTCTATTATTATTGGAAAATGATCACTATCATAAGAGTACTCCAATTGATAAGTATTTGTGTTTCCAAATAAGTTTACTGAGCAGAGTGTAATATTGCTATTGAGGCATTCTTGGGAGATCCAGTCGATGTGCTACGGAATACATTCACTTTGGACTATGTTATGGATTTTGCGAGATTGTCCCCCTATTCATTCCAAAAAATTTTTTGAACGTCCCAGAATCCAAAGTACAATCGTCTGATTATAAAAGTAAGCTGAGGAGATTGACAGGAACACATAAGCTACAAAGCTTTTAATATCCTTATCAGGATACTCTGTTATAGCTATTCTTCGGCTTGCATCTTGCCCATGATTATTTAAATTAAGTAGAAATAATAAAAATTAAGAATGCTTTTCACTTTATAAAATTTTAAAATGCAAGAGTTTAAATTGAAAAATAGTTCTAATGTAAAAAACTTTAACCGGATTTAATTGAATGAGAGGAATCAGAAATTGCTGTTTTTGTCATTGGCTGCTCGAAGGATTAGTGGGAGAGTGAAGGAGACTGAGCTCTATTTTTTATTAGTTGAATAGTTGGTTGAAAGGTTCCGATGGAATTTAGTCAATAGGTTTTTGTAGAGATAAAAAATTTTAAAAAGCTTAAAATTTTTTTAAAATAAATAAGAAAAATCTATTTAAAAATGGGTCAATCTGAGTCTAAAATTAATAAAGTGCTTATTTTCCAGAATTGGAAGATGGGACCATGTTCTGATAAAAAAAATATTGAGTTTTTCAAAAGTATCGTTTGTCTGGGACATTTTATAAGCTACGTTTAAGAGATTCGGGAAAATATTTAAAAAGTTTATCAGTCCTTTGATTTTGCTGCAAATGTATTGTTTTGATTATTTTTGTAATTTGAATTTTTAAAACAATTAATTTAGGGATTTCTTAGAACCAGAACGACTTTCGATTACTGGTTCAGTTCTCTCTGGAAGGAATTCCATCTGTTGCAGTCCTTTGCTTGCATTTTCAAAGGAGAATTTTTCGGTGACAGGTTTATGTGAACTTGGGCTATTTCTTGCTTCGATTATTATTATTATCATTATTATTATTTTTTTTTTTGGCTTTGGGAATCTGGGGCATTCTTTCCAGGAAGCAATATGCGAGCCTCCACAGTTGATGCAGGCTGGATTTTTTATTTTACTTTTGAAAGATATTACTACAATAGACATGTAGAGCAGACTTTTAAGTGGGTAAATAGACGAATCAATTTATTTGATTTTCTTGATTATAAAAATGCGACTGTATAAAGATTTTACAGGCTAATCTATGAATGACCTTTAGGGGTTTAATATTATAATTTTTGACGCATCCGTAGCTATTATGAAGGAATCTCTTGGTTCACTGTTTCATCAAACAATCCTCTTATTACATAAGTTGGTAAATGTTTATTTTGAAACCCAAAATCTTCATCTGTATAAATCTCACAAAGAAAATCCGTATAAATACTGCATCAATATCTACAAAACTACTGGGAGATAATTTGTTCTACAATAATGTTCAAAATATGAAAAATATTCTGGATGTTTTTGTCCCTTTCCAGGATTTTCAGATTTATTAATTTAGGGGCTATTGAGGTGCATAGGAGAAAAGTTACCATTTGTTATTTGAGATATAAGAAATTTATTTGCCACCCATCTTACTTTTTCTGAGAGAATTTCTGATTAGTCAGTTTTAAGTATACAATTATGTGCAAGTCTCTACGCAATTCTGAGAGCTTTGGTTAGTCTAATATTGAAAGTTTGAACTGAGTATCAATTCATTTACTTATGATTTGACAGGTGTAATAAAAAGTACTGCATATAAACTGTTGTTAATTTAATTAAATTTTCTTAACTTTAATTAAACTTCATAACTTAATTTTTAAAGTTTTATTTTTCATTTGATTCATTACAGAAATATTTTGTTTCCGTTTAAAAAATATACTCCCAAATATTTAATGGAGGATTGCCATTGGAGTGGGTACCCACCCAACGTAATATTAGGATTTGTTTGAATTATTTTATTTCAAAGTTCTGCTATTGTACTTTAAACAGGTTTCAGGTCAGGTAAGATTCCGTTATTTGCTTCACTTTGCAACTCTTTCCAGAGTATCTTGCAACTTTCTATGAATAGAATAGAGAGAATGATGTGAGAGCAAAAAATGGAATTGTCATCAGCAAAAATTGAGCACTCGACTCCTGTTTCTAATGCTTCAAAGAAATCGCACATGTAGATTGTAAGCAATATGGGGAACAGAACATTACCCTGAGGTATCCCCTTAAAAAATCGCCACGTAGGGGGGATGATGCACGTTAAATCTGTCGAGGTCCTGAGTCCTCTCGTTGGCATGGTGTAGAAGCTAGGAGAGGGAGGGGCCAGTTCGTGTGTTGTCCTCTTCTCTTGTCTGAGGTTCAAAATTACGAGTTTATCCACCAATAGCTCTTATGTTGATTTTCAGTGTGATGTTAATAAACAATCCCATCACATCACAATTGCCTCACACCCCCTTTCAAAATTACCTTCATCGATGAAGTTTTCGTTCTAGAAGTTTTCTGTCAGAAAGTAAGAGATTAAAATTGTTTCAAAAGTTTTTGAGAAAACAGAAGTTAAAGCCATTGATTTATATGAGGATATTTTAGTATTACCTTTGCAAGGTTTGAAATTGGAAGAATAATTGCATGTTTCTAAGACTGAGGTTCCTTGAATTCTCAATTAAATGTTGAAAATAATTTAGAAAAACAGAATGTTGACAGTTATTCAAATTTTTGAGAAAAGTAGCGGTAATTTGGTATGTACCTGGAATTGTGTTTTTTAGATGTTTGTATTGCCTTATTTAATTCCGTGATATAGAGCGGTTTATAGGTGGTCAAATTTGTTTTGCTCGACCGTAATGCCAGCTAACCTAAAACTAGCTTCAAGCTGCATAAAAAATAGTTTTACATTACGGGACCAAAAACTAGGGACCTTAACAGTTACTCTTTCACAACCATTACTTGAACCTACAGCTCCTTCACTTTTAGTACCATTACCTTCAAGCGACATCTCTATCTGAGCTAGTGGGATAATGAGTGAGTGATCGTGAAGTTTATTGGCGCAAGAGGAGTGAGTGAAAATGTAAAGCGTACTGGCGCAAGAGCCAGATGTAGCTAAATCGACATCTCAAAGCGGCAGTAAAAAAATAAAAATTTTACCGACCAAATTCCTGCCTCAGAGGTTCGAACCATAGATAGGGACATTACCAATTCACAGGTGTCAGAGAATTTCCGTGGGTTAGCATATCTTGACAACTTGCTTCCTAGTTAAGTTCCTCAGCGTCCAATTAGCCTTTCCGGGAGTATTCGATACTTGTTCCTTGAACGGGTCACCAGCTTATGGGGGCAGTCGTGTTGCTAAAACCTTCCTGCTCCCATAACATCCAATCCCAGCTTATGGGGGCTGTCTCCAGATCAGAAGGTGTAGGCTAATTAAATAACTGCGAAAGACTAAAAAAACACAAGATACCAGGAACTAACAATTTATTTCAAACTTAACAATAACTTTAAAAAGCGACCTTCACAGGTCTGGAATCTGCGTAGCAAGTGAGGCGAGCAAAGGTTACTTCCTCCTTTTGTTCAAGTCATCTTGCAGCTCCGCAGTCAAAAAGGTGACGTCAAAAGGTGACGTAGGCAGCCACCACATGGCTATCAATGATATTGAGACTGTTATTGAATCGAATGATAATGTTGGAACTTTAAAAGTTCTATATTGAGCTATTTCTTTCATTATAATAAATATGATAAAAATACAGATTCTAGATACGAAATTATAGGACTCCATGTTTTGAAATATGTTTTTTGCTTGCAAAAGCTGTAATGGAAACATATCTGTGCGAGTGAAAAGATGAATAGACATTACGTAAGAATTACGGATCCCTTCCAAAATGTAGCAAGCTATTTAGGCCGAATATTTTCATTTGTTGTCGAGTATTGAAATAATATCCAGTGATGAGTAATAACTCTGTCCAATTTGTGACGTTGGGTTATTCGCGATTTTCTCTTCACTAACCTTGGAGACTTTTATTGAGATCGATTGCATAAAATAACAATTCCTTTCCAACCAAAGTGAAACGTGATTATGTTAATTAGGCGCAGTTCGAAATAAAGTGAAGTGATTCTGAAAAAATGATATGTAAGCAAAGGGAAATTAAGAGACATAGAGGGTAACGAATGTTACTATCCGGTGTAAGTGACAACTATTGACTTGTGGTGATCATAAGGGACTGTCAGGTGATTTCAGCTGAGAGGCCTCGGTAAGATAACTTAATTTCTATTGTAATTATAGTGGTTTGCTAGGATTGAGAACCAAAGATAACATATCAATTTCTAGTTTCGTTTGATTGGTTTGGAGTTTTCTTAGACTGTTTACTGGCTCTTTCAGTTAGATATACCAAACAGAATTATGGCACAAAAGCCAGATAATAGTAGAGTAGAGTTAAAAATTGGATCTGAAAGTTGATGTGGTTTTCATTGAGTCCAAGCAAAAGACGAAACGCGTATGACCACATTAAGCATACTTATATTTCTCTATCAATAATGGAAGTCACAAAGCTTGTATTTAGGGATTTCCAAATCCAGAGCTTCTATAAGGAAATGCCTTTATGGGAAAACACAGAATCGTAAAGAACCTAACAATAGTGTCATCTGGACTCGTGAACCAAAAACTGTATTGTGACTACAGAAATTTTAAAATTTGGTGTTTTTAACACTATTTCTTGCTTTAATATGGGAAGTATAACAAATTGCCATACTTTATGCAGAAATAAAATTCATCTAGGTTATCATTGTGGGAAAAGTATGGAGGAATTAGACAAAGAACACATAATTAATAAGGAACAGAAACTATCCAATTATAAAAGAAAAAGTACCAAAAAAAAAAAAAGAAATACAAAATTAAAAAGGGAAATTTGAAGATACATATGAGACAGAAAAAAGTGATAATTATTCATACAAAGCAAGATTTTAATAAATTTAACATTTTAATTAGTAATAAAAGTATCAACGAAATCTTGGAATGCAATTTTCTCAAAACGTTGGTTATTCAAGTTCATGTTCCTTTTTCTCAACGTCTATGACTTAAGAATTCAGTTTTTTATGACATGCATAGTTATTATGTTATATTACATACTTTAACTCGGGAGTTTGATGATTTGTTTTTTGAGAATTATTTATTTTATGTCATGAAATTGCTCCAAAAAGGCTAATTTAAGAGCTATTATGAATAAATAAGTAATAAAAATCTTCTATTTCACTTCGAAAGAAAATGACGTGTTTAAGTATGTAAAACATGTTATTCTAACTTCCATAAAAATTTCATCCTATCTTACACTGTTTCTGAGAAAAAATAAAGTTGGTGAATTTATATCATGGGAAAAACAAGACTTACACAGTCTCTTTTAGAAAGTTTCCTGGAACAGCCAAAAGCCTGCTCGTGAAAAGGGAGAGATATGCCAAATAGACTTTTCTTAGGAATCTCTACTATGTTTATATTATTTATATTTTGTAATTCAGTTGTTAAATCTTCCAGTGATACATTAGTAGGAATTCAGAAGAGGAGGAATCGGGTAGTGCTTTCTTCCCAAGTGATTTTAGCCTTAATTGGACATTTAATAAATGTTCTAAAGATAAGATCTATGCTGCACGTACAGGGTCTATAGTAGATAATTTTATCTGACTATTTCTGATAAAGGACGTATTTAAGTTGTTCTTATGTCTTGGAACTTTGCTTTCAATTTCAGTGCGTAATAATATATTAGCTTTTGGAATGGGAAAATGCTTTTGAGTACGCTCTCTCTCTCTCTCATTTATTTCCTCTTCAAAAATATCTATCCCAGATATTTTCTTTTGATCTGCTCGCGTTGCAAGCTCATTACCGCTCAATTATGTTTTAAAATATTTATTATTTCAGGTCTCCATCACGTTTCCTTCATTGGGAATGACAATCGTTCGTCCATATTTTAAATTCCAAACTACGAAAGACCAACTTGGTTCTATTCGTTAACAAATATTTAAAAATTAAAACAGTAATCTTACCGAAATACTTGCATAATAAAAAGAAAAGTGTATACCTCAATCTCTGCAGGCAAAAAGCAAAGTTAAAAAGGAAATAAACTCAAACTTTTTAAAGAAACTTGATCAACTTGTTCGCTAAAATTTTCAAAACACGTTTTCAAACTTTACTTTCAAACAACGCAACCAACTTTCCCGTTCCTTGAGAATAATTCCGAGAGTGGACGGGTAATGCTATTTATAGACTAAATTAAGTAATTTTCATGTCTACAAAGTACAGAGACATTTGAAGTTCATGGGTTACCATATCTAACTATGAACTATTGGCTACTTTCAAAACTGTTACACTAAATAAAAATCATAGCAAATCGCCGAATCGCATTTCTTGTAAATAAAAATACAAAAATATTCAAAAAGTACACATTTTCCAGGCAGAAACTTTCATCCCATTTATTGTATTGCCATATTCTTTAATCCACTCGTTTGGGTCTTGGCCATTGTCTTCTCAAAACACAGAGGGATTTATGACCTGTTGCACATGTTATAAGCAGGGACTTGGTTTCAATCTCCGTGGCCATCTCCTATTATGTATTCACTTTTTCAGGTGCAGTATATAGAGTCCGAACTCAGGAGGAATATTTTGCAACCGATTACTTCTTCTTAGTGTTGTGTGCAGTTCCAATATGTAGTAGTCGTTGTACCCCCATGCCTTCACCAAAATATCACGTATATATTGAAGCAGGTTGAATTCAAATCACAATAGATATCTGAATAACACAATTTATTAACATAGAGTACTACTCTTGACTGAGAATACATGGGTTTATATATTACATGAGAATATTCAAAATGATGCTCTGGAAACGTATAAATACTCGGGAAGGTTTTAGAATTATAGTAGAAAATACAGAACAATTAAAGAAAACTTTTTGAACGTGAATTTTTCATGTTGTGGGCACTGAAATTTGAACCTGGGATGGGAATCAGGGATGGATCAGGGTTGGTCGACCCTCGTTCTGTAGCGAGCGCTTTATCTCTACGCCATCGGTGCTTGTAAGCTTCATGGCAATATAACACATTATTAATTAAATTTTAAAATTGAAGCAAACGATAAAGTATTAAACTGAAAGCATCTTAAATTAATTATAATGTGTGTGTGATTTTTACTATTCGATTAACTTGAACAGAACTTTGATGACTGAGTGTTACAACAATGGAGGATTTAGTAACAAAAATAATGTCATTGCGTGTGTAGTTAATTTATCAAACTTGCAAAGTGATGTTTTTATAAGGCGTTTCTGTGACACCATGAAAATATAATTGTTATCAGATTGTCGTTTTACTTAATATCAGACAGATAGTAGTTTATTTTTAACTATTATTTTTATTTTATATTTAATACATGCATATCATTTTCTCGGAAATGGAAAGAAAAAACAACGCTAATCACTTTGGAATTTCGCCTATATTCAAGTAGGAAAATATTAAATAAAATAAGAGCGAGAGAGAATTTAATTTTTTCCTACATTCATTTATTTACAAAACATCTTTCGATAAAACTCAAACTATTTGCTGATTTTCTGAACACTTTTTATTCAAGCCTAAAAGCCTGTATTATAAAGTCAGGCTTATATTCCATTCATCCCAGTTTGTGAAAAACTGTATCAAACATTTTAAAATATCGGAAAACCTGGTAAAAAAAAACAGTGCAAAACTATGGCCTGGTGGTTTTTTTTTTTTTTTTTTTTTATCTGTTTGACAAATTATCCACTATCAATCCTCACAATAAGATTATACTTTTTCAAATTTGACTTAGTAGTGATAATTTGTTTTTCTCCTCATATGAAATATGTAACATATAATGTTTGTTTCAAGATATTTTCAATCTTAACGTAACAATAATTGATTTCATACCACTTGATTCATTTGTATTATTTTAACAATATATTCTTAAAATTAATATTTTACTCAGAATGTCAAATATATTTTTGAATATGCTTCTTAATTCAAATTGCTCTCATTTTAATTATATATGTCCTTTGCTAAGAGAACATTTTAGGAATAGTTTAGGAATAAAGAACTGCAAAGGAAAAAAGATGCGTATGAATTAAATAAAATAAAACTTTTAACTTCTGTGAGTTTCTGTTTTTTTTTTATCATATTAAATATAAGCATACAGCATAAAATGTTTTATGTCTAATGCACGAAATGATAAGTATTATGTAATTAAGATAAACATTTTCTTTTCTAAATCTGTATTTTTTCTCAAGGAAAAAAATTATTACGTAGTATACCCGATTTTACCATTTACCTAATATATACATGTGGAATGAGATATTTACTGAATTAAGACTACTATTATTGAATTTAAATGTTTAATTAAGAAAGACAAAACATTTAGGACGGTACTAACAATAAGATAACATTAAAAATGAAAAAGAGGTACAAACAAGGCCAGTCTACCTTTCGATTTTAGTTAATCAAGTTGCTCGCCCACATCACGTTCGGCGTCGGTCGCTACTTTTTTCCGCATGTGGTGCTTCCAGCTCTTCTTCACTTCTGTTTGCTGTGTCGTGTTCGTCACGTGGCGTGGGTTATGCTAACGGTTAGCCGGTTTATGTTGCTACTTATTCAGACGAAAGTATAACCATGTAAGAACCTAATAAGTAGTTTCGAAATTTCTTAAATGCCTCAATAACGGCGAGATCTTCAAGTTAATAACTATGATATTTTTCTTGTTGAACTGTAGTTTTGCGACTAAAATAATGAATGGAGTGAAAGTGTCCATCATCTAATTTTTGTTAAAGTACATCGTCTAAACCTGAGGAGCTTGTCAGCATGCTGTTCTAATTAGTATCCTTGTTGAAAAACGTGAAAAGCAGAGTTTTGTAAAAGAATATTTTTGAGTTCCTGTAAAGCTGCTGCTTGTTCAGAGTCAAAATTGAAAATGATAACTTCCTGAAGGTGGTCAATTAATGGTCTAGCAATCAGAGCAGAATTTGGAATAAATTTTCTAAAATGACCTATTAACCCAAGAGAGCTTTGGATTTATTTAGAAGTTTTAGGTGTGAGAATTTTTGAACAGCTTATGTTTTGGAGGGTGAGGGCTTATTTTTTCCATTTTCAATAATATATCTAAGAAACTATTTTTTGTTATTACAAAAACTAGCATCTTATGGAGTTTAACTCAAGACCACAGCCTGCAGCTGTTTGGAAAGCTAAGCGTAATTTTTGTAAGCTTTCGATTTCGTCATTTGATGGTATGAGAAGATCATCCATGTAAACAATAAGAATATTATCGTGAATGAGATTTCTGAAAACAGCGTAAACAAATCGTTGAAAAGCGCTTTGACTGTTTGACAAACCAAATGGAACACGCAAAATTTTGTATTGTCCTTCAAGGGTTACAAAAGAAGTTTGAAGTTCATACTTCAAACTTCTTTTGTAACCCTTGAAGATACATGAAAAAAAATCAATTTTTAAGGTCGAGTTAAGCGAAAACACGAGAATTTTCAAGTTTATCTAAGGCTTCTTCAGTTAGTGGTAAGGGAAGCTTATCTTTGATCAGTTTTCTATTAAATTTGCTGTAATTAACACAAAGTCTGTAGTTTCCGCTTTTTTTTCCCTACATAAAACTATCGGTGCAGCATAATCATTTTTAAGGCATAGGCTTAATAATTCCGTCATTTAACCAGTCTTGAATTTGATTTTCAACAATTTTCTGTTCCGCAAAAGGAAGTCCCCTGGAATGTTGAGCTGCGGGGATTTTATCTTGCAATAAATTTTTCATCTTAATTTCAGTGCCTTTAACCTAATGGAGTTTGTAGGAAGTAAAAATATTTTGAACTTCCTTACGAATTTCAGAGTTCAAAATGTGTGAAAGATCAAATGGGAAAGGTTTATCTTCGAGAGTGTTAGAGCAAAATTAACAAAAATTTCTTCATTACTATTGCACAAATGAATTCTGTCTTTATCAAATGTAAATGAAATTTGTTTCAAAAAGTCGATTTTGATAATCGCATCAAGAAGAATCATATTTTAATACATGGATTTTAACAGGTGAAATATTATTTTGAATTTCAATGGAATCCTGAAAGTAACCAACGCTTTTTATTGTATCCCGGCCAATTTCTGAAAACGTAATTTGGGAGGGATGCAATTGTGGAGAACTAATTCTACGATGAGTTTTCTCCTTCTTTAGGGATCCCTAAGACTCAATATTACAGAGTATGTTTTATTTAATTCCTGTAATTATAATGTCGACATGCATGGGTTTTTAGAAAATGTTTGAATGAAAAGCGCGTTTCCAGTGTATTAGTTATGGAATATTGAGTATCAGGTTTTGTTGTTGAATTACGAGAATTTCCGGGACAATTAGCATGAACATGGTAAAAGGTTTTACACCCCTAATACTTTTTGCCTTGTAACTTATTCATACATTGAACGCTTTTATGGCCACATAAACCATATGAATAGCATACTGATTGTGTGTTTGGGATTCATTTATTATCAAATTTCACATTATAAGAATAATCATCAAATTTTTTTGTTTTTTTTTTGCCCGAAATCCTTGGAACTGTTAAAAAGTTTTGCGTAAATCTTTAATTTTTCTTTGAGTCCAGGGATGATTTATAGCTGTACAAAATAATTTTATTGTTTGATGAATCGGGTATTCCGTTTATAACATAAACAATCAGAAAGAAATCATCAAGCGTACTTTTGTGTGCTAATTCCCTTATTACTAGTAAATATTCTTGTAAGATTTCGAATAGTTTCATACGACGAGATTCCATCATTCGATGAAAATGAAGACTATGAATTTTATTAGCAAATATGCCTAACAAATGGTTCTTTAATAGCTCCTAATTAATAATTTCACAAATTATTTGTATTTGTAAATCAGGGCCTCTTAAATATTTCTAACAAAAACTACTTGGAGAACTAGATTATTTATCTCTTATAAAATGTCTTCGCTATCTGAAATGAAAGTTTTAGCGCTGTTATTATCGCGAGACGAAAAAAGTTTTATTAAATTAATAATATCCTTAAAACCGAAAAAGTGGAAATAAGTATTTTCAGCTCGCTGTACATTAGCTGAAGCAAAAAAGTTTTTTGAAGAGCCATCAAATGGTTTTGCGCCGGTACTTACAAACTTAAAGTTACTTCAGCTAATTTATTACTGGTGACCAGGGGATGAGTAATCGGCGTTCTTCTAAAGATGGTCACTTGACATGGAGTTTCGGGTGGATATGAATCATCAAGGTCATTCAGATTATATAATTCTCCTTTTAAAAGGGATATATTGTTAAGATCGTAAGAATGGAATTGGCATATTTTTCAAAATCAGTAGAAAATTTTAAATGAAGTAATTTGCAAAAAGAAATTAGATCTTTAAAGGAAACTCTTCCATTATTTTATGTTTCATTTCTTCCATTTTCTATGTTTCATCGAATCCTGAAAATATACGCAATCCAGCGCGATTTTGTTTATCTCCATTAGTATCAAAGATTAAACAATGTAAAAGTTTTTTTATGTATTTGGTTCGTGCTAACATTTTTTAAAATTATTTTGCAATGTTGGGATTATCATTGAGAATAGCCATTATTCAATAATTTCAAAAAATTATCACGTAAAAATTCTAAAATTAATATGAATAACAGTAACTCTTAGGTATTCAAAAGTTGAAATATTCTAATATGCATTCAAATATGTATGCAACATATTCCAAAATGGATTTTCAAGAATAGAAAACAAAGTTAACCCTTCAAAATATTACATCATACATTTCTTCAAATAACTTTAAATACAGTTTAAAATTCTTAATGAAACAATTATTTTCAAAGCATATACACCAAGGTAAAATAATCTTCAAAATAGTACATAAAAAATTTCTTCAAATAATTTCAAACAAAAGCTTTATAATTCTTAGTATTGAGCTTGAATTGTTCTACAAATCAAGGTATTGACATAATTTTAAAAAAATTTTAGGTTTCGTTGCATAAAATCTTTAATAAAAAGGTAATTAAAATGTCATATTTTATCATATTTTAAGACTTTAAAAGTACAAGTCATAAATTAAAAATTTTCACTTGTTAAACCTTCGTATTAGTTATCCTATGAATAAGAATTTCCTTTGAGATTCCAGCTCTTTGCGAGTGTGCGCAAATGGAACAGCCGCATTCTCGGGTTATTTGTTACTTTACATGTTAAAACATAGATGTCGCTACTGAACACATGCAGTGAAAGATTTAATTGCGAGATTTTTGTGCTAGAATCTATAAAATTGACTTGAAAGATACCTGAAATTCAAATATAATTTTAAATACATAGATATTTTTTATAAAATTCTGTCCGAAATAGTTTTTTTGTCCAAAGCCTGAGGGAACATGGATTATGTTAAATATATTCAAGCTGGGAGCTAATAAATGAGGCATATTTTTTTTTATTTTATTGAATAACAAACAACGTCCCTGTGTACCAATAAGTATCACACAGGGCTTACAGAAGTAAGTATAAAACACTATATTACAGTAGGCAAAAACAACAAAAACATGTGATTAAACAATGTACAATCAAAAATTAAGAAGGATTATAAATATCTTCAATATATTTGATAAAAAGAACAAAAGAACTTTTACTAGAAATTAAATTACTAAAATTTGGAGGCCAGTTAATGTTTAATTTTTTCAAAGCTAATTTAAGAATATTTCTCTGTGAGACAAATTTTGAACATAGAAACAGAATGTGCTCATTGTCCTCATCACCTCCGGCGCTGCAGTTGCAAATTGTACTCGAACTTAAATTGAATCTATTCAGGTATTTTTTAAAGTTACCGTGACCTCTCTCTCTCTCTCTCTCTGTTAGAAATTGCGTAATTTTAAAGCTAGTGAAGAAAAAAAAAATGAGGCATATTGTCTCAGTAAAGATTAAAGAGTTCATATTGTCTTTTTGTTAATATTGACTGATGTAACTTCATTATAAAATTATGTAAAGTTACCGAAATTGTTTACTATAATTCATATACAAAAATTCGTTGTATTTTAAATTCTCTCTAATTTTTAAAATTATATTCAGCAATTTTCCCATTTCCGTAATTATTTATCCACATGTGGTATTCTTGATACTATACATCATACATACTACTTGCGTAATGTTACATCTTTCGCCGTTTTTCATCACAATTTTAAAAACGACCCTAAAAGAATGATACTAATTCAATGCGAATACCCTAGACTAGAAATCAATCGCCACTGTTTGTATCGTTTTCCCGAATCCTTGTCGTTATTAATGACAATTTTTAGCCGATGCATCCCAGACATAAATTCTGATTACGTTTTCTGAATTCAAGAAATACACAGTAATCAGGCGTTTGCTTAAGATTTTTTATTTTAGCATTTTTATGTTTATGTTAGATCCCAATCTCATCAGGGCCAACTTTAATTAAATTTTATGCTTAGTCCTCGTTCGAAAATTTTCACAATTTATTATTCAATTACTAGGATATGAGATATGCTAAATTATTCAAAACAATACCTTAATTCCAGTGTTAAAAGCACTGGCTCACTAAAATAGTTCTTTTTACTTAACTGAGTGATTTTACAGAATTTTTGTTTAAGAAATAAAATAGAAGCAAGCACGAGCTTAAAGTAAACACAAAATGTTAACAACTTAGTTTGCATTTAGTAATTTTTCCATTAAGCTAGAAGTTATCCTAAATTTAAATAGATGTATTCCAAGTTCAATTTGGGTAAAGTTGTAATAACAATTAGTGACTCTTCCTTTTTTTTTTAAGTGATGCGGCGGTTTATTAAGACGCACTGAGAAGCAACACGAGGGCTATTGGTGAAAGATCTCGTCATTTTGGAGCTTCGGTCAAGTGAAGAGAACGATACCTGAACTGACAATTCGCTCTCCAAACTTCCCCACCATGCCATTGGAACGACTTGGAACCTCGGTTGATTTAATGTGCATCAACTCCACAACACGGCGGATCATTAGTGGCATCTGGACTCGAACTCACGACTCGAAGAAAATAAAGACGACCACGAGTTCGCGACCATAAACACTAAGCTACCGCAACCACGCTGTTCCTTTTTAAGATAGAGTACAATGGGTTACAATAATTTCTTCCCTTGACTGTTTACAAGAACATCTTTAAATACTGAAATAGATGGTACTATTCAATTTAGTTCATGATTATTTAAATAAATATCTCCATTAAATCAATGCCATTTTGCAAGAAGAACAGTTAGAAAAGAAAAAAAAAAATTACATAAAAGTTTAAAATTCAAAGTAACACCGAACCACTGAAAAGATTGCATTAGTTCTTGGTGTACCCAAATGTTTTAAAATGGTTCAGACCCCTCAGTCATGGTAGAGTTTCATGGCGGAAGAGCCAAATGTGGCTATGCTGGGGAGAATAAGGTGTAACTGTGATCTAGACGTTTTAAAAACAAAATGAAAAACATAAAAATTGGTTGATAAAAAAATGGTTGAATATTGAGAACGATCACTAGAGTATCAGGAGGAAGGGGGACGAACCTCGTATTTACCAAACAGGACTCCAAACCCAACAATCTTTTTAAAACCAAGTTATACAAAATAGCATTAGGCAAAAAAAAAAAAAAAAAAAAAAATGAATACAATTTCCTGAACCTTTATGAGTTTATTCTATAGTTTCCTCTACAATTTTTCTCTCTTACTTTAGGGGAATTGTTTATTAAGGCTCCCGCCTACCCATCATTTTGATTTCGTGGACGTATGGTTAATCCTATGGAATTTCAACTTTAATTCTAATATCTTTACTTCATATTTGATCTATTTGAATGCAATAAAGTTCTTTTGAAAAAGCAAAAAATAATAAAGGCTTCTGCGGAATTACTTTTTCCCTCCGATTTTTAAAAATGTTTTAAAATATTTTTCAAAGGCTGGAAAAACTCACAAATGAATCATTAAAATAGGGGTAAAATATTTTTTTAAAATCGGAGGGGGAAAGTAATTCCGCAGAAGCATTCATTATTTTTCGCTTTTTCTGAAGCACTTTATTGCATTCAAATAGATGAGATAGTAACGATGTGAAAATTAAAGTCGAAATTTCCCACAGGATTAACATTAAGCTGACGAAACCAAAATGGTGGGTAGATGGAAGCCATTTTGAACCTCGGTCAAATGACAAGGATTACACCTTAGCTAACATCTTCCTCTCCGATTTTCTAAGCCAACTAGAGTATTTGGAGTTTCGACAGATTCAATGTGCAACACCCCTGCTACATGACGATTCTTTACTGCCATCAAGACTCGAACTAAAGACCCTGCGAAAAAACCGTCGGCGGCGAGTTCACGACAATAACAGCTAGGCTACCGCAGCCATTACTTTAGACGGGAGGGGGGGAAAGAGGCAGATTGAATAGAGATTTAAGTGATGAATTTTTTTTTTGTAAGCACTGAGATATTTGAATGTTTTAATTGCGACTATAATTATGCAATTTCCATTTATTATTCATTTTAAATTAACAGCATCAATTTTCTTCTTAAGTACAGGAGCTTGATGTTTTGGATAAAAAAAAAAGTATGCTAAATGCATGGGTTGAAATGTTAGAGAAGCTTTTTCATTTGAGGAGAGAGGTTAGTAATATAATGTGTATAGCATTCTAAAATGAAAGGGAAAAAAAAGATTTTTGTATTCGTAAGGAGATTTGATAAATTGTGGTTTCTTGATACATTGTGGTTAGAGTTACTTGACTATAATTAATGTCTTAAAGATAATGGAATGGAAACTGTTTTTGGCAAAATATTCATGTAGAGTAATAAAGACTTTACATTTTAATTGGTAACTTAAACCTACTTTTTGAGCCAGCTGAATTTCAACGTTCTCATGTATTTAGAAGGAGGAACTCTAAAGAACTGTTGTGATCATTTAGTAACTTCCCTCTGAAAAGCAATACAATTGCTATTGGCGATGGACCTTGTAATTTTGAACCTCTGTCAAGAGACGAAGACGAACGACACTTGATCTGGTACCTAGCTCTCCAAACTTCCACACCACGCCAAGGGGAGGATTTGGAACCTTTATTAATTTAATGTGCATTTGACAAGGCGCATCTTCAGTGGCTTCAGGGCTCCAACCCACGACTCGACAAAAACAATCTGCGACTATGACCTCTTAGTTACCGCTGCCACGAGCTCTAAAGAGCGGCGTATCACCTTATGAGTTATTTTCTGGCTCCATCCTGGTTCCAAATTACGAGGTTCGTCACCAGTAGCTTGTGTGACAACAGAGTGATTATCTTAAAACTGTTGCTTCATTTTTGTACCGTTAGTCTCCAAGTATTTTAGTTATATCTTAAATTATACAGTCTGTGTTTTAAATGGTGCCTTGAAGGATACCAAAAATGGTGTCAAATCTAATTAAGTTTTAATTTATCGTGTGTGTGTAATGATTGTTAATAAGATGCGTATAAATAAAAGTGGAATTAGAATCTGAAAATTTAAATTGAGCTATAAATTAATAGAGCGAGATAAAATTTTAAGTTTTTTAAGCATTTGAAGACGATTGAAAGAAACCATTGTTTGAAGGTTAAAAGAATTTCTTGAAACTGCTAATCTTCGACAGGTGAACAGTTCTCCAACAATGGAGTATCTGGTTTGACTAAACGTTTAAAAAGACTTAGATTTAAGCGATTTTTTTTTATTTTTGAGCTCTTTTGAGATGCTGCTGTCATTTTTCATAAATTTAAATTTTAATTGTCTTTTTATATTATAAGTTAAGTATGATTAGTCGGTATATTCTATTTAAAAAAAAAATTTAAAAAAACGCAGTAACTGTTCTCCCCCTCCTAATCTTATTGATTTTAAAGAAATTTCGATGTGGGCAAAAAATACCCACCTTATGCCAGAATTAATATCCTTCTTGAATAACTCGGCACAAAAACCGCCGACTCTGTTTCAAGGTCACGCATGAATTAACACCTTTTTCCATCGATATTGATAAACGGTCCTGTCTACCAACGTGCGCTTCAACAATTACCCAATCTCAAGGTCGTTGGTGATAAATGCCATTTGTATTATACTTCTTCTGACATGCAAGGCGCAATAGGGTCAGGCAGATTAATGTGTACTTAATTACCAATGTAATTAGTTTGGGTGATATTTAGATGTGCCACACGTTCAGCAGAACTCTGAATTCAATAATCAGGTTGAGGTCAGGGTAGCCTTAAGGACACGCGAAGCGCGCATCCTTGTTCTGTATCGAACAATAAAAATGTTTCCATTTTCAACGCCTTCCTGTCTTCAGGTTCTAACTTGGATCGAAGACGGCTGATTATCGGTTGGGGAAGTGATTATCAAGCTGTTATAGTAGTCACGGCCTGACTGTTACTACTACACAGATGAGCCCCTGGCAAGAGAAAAGAATTTAATATGGGAAGGGCATAGAAAAAGTGTTAAAGTAAAAATTAATCTATCTTTTAAGGTTAAGGCTTTGCAAAGCGTTGATGATTACCTTAGAGTCATTTTACATCCATTATTCACAGCCGGTGAAATGAGGTCAACGTGATAATTTCATAAGCGGATTTAGAAAGCTGTACGAGCAGTATAGGTCAAAAAGGAAAAATTCATATTTTTTTCCGAAAAATAAAAATACAAAGAATAAAACTGTTTAAGAATTTCCGAAAAATAAAACTGTTAGAGAATTTCAACAATGTCAGTGTACACTCGCGGTCAAAGTTTCACCCATTCGTTGAACACAATCAGACTTAGTTTGGTTAATTCTTTTAACCGTTAAAAATATGGGGAAAGGGGAAACGTAACCGCGTTGTTTTAAACTACGTAAGCCTATCAAATAATTAAAATGCGTGGGAGTAAAGCAAATAAAATAGATTACAACCCACCTTTTTTTAGCTTGCCTCTTCTGACTTTGTTTCTTTGAGATTTAAAATATTTCAGAAATCTATTCCGTACAATACTAATCACAGTCACGCACATGAAAAAGGATATAATCTGCCTTTAAAAGTAGATTTCTCCAATGTCTTCATACTGGTTGTAAGCCACCATTCTAAAAGAAACACGAGTTTGAATGATATCTCAAGTGTAAATAGAGACTTAAAATGAACGTAATATGGAAAGAATAGACCAAAGAAAGAATGCATGGGAAGCGGATTTCTCTTCCAAAATAACAAACTCTATATTTGAGTGTAAACGAAAATAATCAACATGGATTGATTGTGTATTAACGTCGCTCTTAAAAGTAACATGGAGATGACGACGTAATTATGAGCCTCAGTCAAGTGCCGTTACCCGAGTTGGCATCTCTTTCTCCAAACTTCCACACATTATCAAAGCGAGGATTTGGAGCTCTGTCGTATTTAATATGTATCAACCCACTACACGGTGGGCATCGAGACTGGATCCCACAATTCGACTTAAATAACGACGACTATGAGCACGCGACAGTGATCAATCGTCTACCGAACCCGCATCAATTACATGAAGGCTATCACCATAAGACTATTTCGTCTAGCGTTGAAATACAAATCGTCAGTTCGGAACTTTTTTTCTGACAGAAAAAAGGTTCCATTATTATATTCTGATGTTGTCGGCAGGAAAACTATATATTTAAATGAACTTCTTGTTTGCATTAATCTATTATCTTATCACGACTCGTGGGCAAAAATTTAAGGGGTGATTGAAAACGTTTAAAAAGGCAATTTTCACCATACAATGAATTGATGAAGAGCAAGCACTGAACTGCTAGACGGAGCTGTATTGGAAAGCATAAAGCGCAAGTTTTCTTACACATCGTCATTTCTATTGTGGATTTCAGGAGGCATGGCTGAAAAACCTTTTGCTCCTAATGCTTTCCATTACAGCGCCGTCTAGCAGTTCTCCGCTTGCTCTCCGCCTAAGCATTGTAGGTTGAAAAGTGCTTGTTTAGATGTTTTCTATCACCCTTTAAATTTTTGCCCATGAGTTTCGAAACACCCTGTGTATAATTCCTTTCAAATTCCTTTAGGTAAACAAAACTGTAAGACGAGGTAAAATATATGTATTGTTTAATTATAATATATATGTAATTAAAATATATGTATGAAAGTTTTCAAGTTTTAAAGGAGCGTACTGTGATAAACAAACGTAAAGGCGACAGTCATAAACATTTATTTATAGTTTATTAAATGATTCCGAAACCGACTTGAAGACGTCCCCCAAAGTAGTAAATTCAATCAATTGCTTTAACAAAATATCGTTTCCTCTAAATAGTATATTTTTCATGAAATTGTTACTTTTTGAAAAATCGTTTGCTGCATGCACAGCTTATGAAACTACATTTTGTAAAAAAAATAAATAAATAAAAAATAAAAGGTGGAGTGTATAACTTTTACAGACTGAGATGATGTGCACGTGTAACATTCTAATCTCCGACAAATTAGATCGGCGAGTGTGTTTTGATTCCATTTGAGGAACAAAAATTTTTATTTACATTTGTACCTGCAGAGAGAAACCTCATTAATCTGGACTGATTGGGTTTCTATGGTCGTCTGGATTAATGTAAGTCCAGATTGCGTAAAATAGCCTATAGAATGAGCCAAGGTCATGGCTTAACAATTTATACATTAAGAAACATTTTGAAATAAGACGAAGTTTTTCAGAAGAAGTAAGAAGTCAGGTTTTTTTATTGATTATTAATTAACGTCGCACTTCGACGCGACACGAAGACTAATATCAACGAGGAATTTCGTATTTTTGAGCCTCGTTCAAGACTTCAATTGCGCTGACATCTCTCTCTCCAAATTTCCACACCACGCAAGTGGGAGGACTTGGGACCTCGACCAGCTCCGCTACATAGTAGGTCTTTAGTGGCATCAGGACTCAAACCTACGATTCGGCAGAAATGTCAGTCGTGATTTTGCTACCATGATTACTAGGCTACCACAACCTCAAGAATAAATTCAAATCAATAACTTACATGATTAAGTCGTATAAAACTACTTGAAACATGAAGGTCCAGACTCCCATTCCCTGAGCCCACTTGACACGCTCAACGGTTTGAAGAAAAAACTGGTCTTTTGTTGCCTTCCTTTAGCTTTAATTTCTTAAACAATTTAGTGAATATTAATCCAAAGGTTCAAGTAGAAAGAGAGAGCGCTGTTTTTCTATTATATTTATTGTAATTTCTACTCGCCAATTATGTACGTAAATTACTATTTACAGATTATTTATAACTATATTTGGCCTCCAAACAGCCCATACAATCATAGTCTCGTTTTAGCGGTCAGGAGAACAAGTTACATCAGACACGAAAAACCCACCTTTCGTGGTCAAGAAATCACAATATGTATAATGTGAACATCTGTCCCATGATCCCATGCTCTCTCATATTTTAGACGAGACTCGCATTTTCCTTTATTTCCGCGGTATACAAATAATTTCTAACGAACTATGAAATGACGCTAATACCTCAAATGTTCGTATTAATCAGAAATTGTCTTAGGCGTATTTTATTACAAAATTCAAATAGTCTTCAAATTCACCAAGTTTTGGCTTCGGGTTTTGGGTTCATCAACTTTCCCTTCTATTCCATTCACTCTTTCAAAGCAACCTCAGTTAAAATATAATAGTCTGGTATACAGCTCTTCTCTGCTTCAACTCAACACCTTGCAGTGCAGCGGCATTTTCACTGCCTAGGTGAAGCGTCATTTTCATCTGTATCTGATGGTTCCACCTCCTCATTCCCTAGAAGAGTTTCCCACGAGTTAACCAAAGTTAACGATTTTATTTCATTGACAGTCAAATTATAAATCATGGATCTGATATTGTAATCTTTAAGATTTTGTAAGAACTAATCACATGGTACAAAAGTGACTCAGATTTTTAATTGTTTCGATTCATTGTTACTTTTTTCAAGATTTCTGTTTGGATTAATGACGGTATTTTGAAAAAGTGTACAGAGTTTGATCCTGTTATTTTTGTCCACACAATTGATTTTCCAACACTGCCACAAAAAAAAACTAAGTTAGATTCTTATAACCAATAAGTTTAGGTAATGTTTTAATGTATGAATGGTACTATCGAATTTACGCATGTAACACGACTCACTGCGATCTTTTTCGCTCTGTTCATACACGACATTGCAATATCCTCATCTTTCCGTTGCCCACGATTTTCTCCAACATATGCTTCCTCATATGCATACATTATCTTCTTAGAAGATCGTATCTTGGTGCTCTTTTCGCAGCTTTCGACGGGGATGATCCGGGGTCTTGAATGTTTTCAGAGCTTTCAAGTATTTATCTGCTACCCAATGCAGGGTTATTTACGTAGAAGTGTTTTATATTTCATTTCCGTGCTTTTTACTGAATTATACGCAACAAATGCGTCAAACAGAGCACAATTTACGAGATAACTCGTTTGGTCCATTTGATGGCTTTGCCTAAAATAGAATAGTACGAAGAGTATTGATTTAATGCCATCCCTCTATGCCTTTCATGTATTTATTACAATCAGTCAGTGCGTTGTGTGTGTGTTAATCTCGCTTTTATACACACACATACTCATATAAAAACATAATTTGATCTGTGCTCTTGCATTAGTTCGCGATAAATGTTAATTTTACGTAATCAACTAAAAATGCGTGAGGATATTTTAAAGTCCTTGACACTGTTTAAACGTGCACTTAATAAAAAATAATATAGAAAATAAATTTTTTTATATAAAATTTCTATTCCACGAAACTACCAATAATCAATAAAAAGCACAGCTGCAGTAATTGTACGATTTGTTTCAACTCTGTTCTTTTCTGATGCGATTATTATATTTTTTTTTTTAAAAAAAAAGCCAAAACATAGTCTGAAATTATCTCCGCTATTACATGTGTTACAACTTTTCAACATTACATATTACAAGACCAAACAAATTCTATAGTAAATTATAGTTTTAAGACCATTTAAAAATTTAACTAATTAAACACCTAGTTACCATCCTGGGAGTTTATTTTAAAATATGTCAAGGACTCTTAGATCATCTTTTATTTCTAGCGTTTAAAGTAGTAAAAGTATTGTTTATTCGTCACCTTTGATGATTGTTCAAGGAAATTTATTGGTAGACAATTTTCGTCAGCTATACATTTGAATATTTTTAAGATTTAAGTTATTAAGCTATTTTTTATTTAATTTAACACACTCGTTTTTTTTTCAAACAATAAAATATGATTTCCTTATTACACTTTTGTAAATTAACAAATATAAGACTTGTGTAATTTATTGTTATTTTAAAACTTTAAGAGAGATTTGATAAATAGTATCTCATTTAATTACTTCAAAAATATTATTATTTAATTTCAATCCGTAATAGTAAAGGAAAATAAGGGTAATAAGAAAGTCTTTTATTAAAATAATACTCCGTGTTATTTAGACTAAAAGCTGTGAAGTTACATTCAAGAGGAATTTAGCGTTATTATGGGACGTTACGTTACTGCAAAATTGATCCCGATATGAAATAAAATCTCACATATAAAGTGGAAAGTGTGTATGAGTTTTTTTTTATAGGGGTGGGGTGAATATCACCATTTAAGACTTATTTCACTAATGTGGAGAATTTAACTTTAAAACTATATTGTAAAAAATATTTTTTAAAGTTTTTAGAGAAAGAGAGAGAGAGAGAATTGAGAAAAAAAAATTAATATGAAAACAAATCTCCTTTTTCATGTATCATTATTTAATTTATATGTAATCGTGAATAAAAAGTTTATTTTGACTAATATACAGGATCGAATCATTCAGAATTTCAAAACAATTGTGTGGTTGTAATTGTAGTCTTTTTGAGATTTTCAAACTGTTCTTTTAAATTTGATTTTCTTCTTGGCATGTTTTGGGCCAAATAATTCTGTTAATAGAGCGAATTATCACAATGTATCTTGTATTTATTCATTTTACAATAAATCTTCCCCTTCTATTTTAAGGGGAGGGGGACTTTTCGTGTTAGATTAGATTATTAGTAGTTATAATCAATCACTCATCGACCAGTTTGCAGTTATGTGATATATACACATTAAACTTTATGTCCTGGGATTTTTTTTTTATAAATGCCCTTCGGTCATACCATTGGTGTTAAAATTGAGGTTAGGTGGGGAAAAAAATGCAATATTTTTTTCATTTTTCATTCATAAACTTCCTGTCCTCTACCTTTGTTATTACTATTTATCATTCACGGAGACAAGATCAGTAATTATTTTAAATAGTGTCACAATTGACACGTTTGCTTCTCAGACCACACACAGAGTTCCGATTATTCATGAATTTAAATAGTTAGTGATTTAAAACAGATCCTGATGGATTAGGGCGATGCTCGTCAGTAATTGAAGACCCACACTAATTCAAAGATGATTATATTCTTCTCTATGCATCTACATCTTTTTCCGAAAATTCATAAATCATTTATGGTATTGCCTGGTGACAAAAGTCTAGTTCGTTGGATATTTCGGATACTATTGCATAGACTTTTTCATGTACATGATAATTAAATTTGCTGTATTTTTTTCATAATAGGGAAAGTTTATTAAAAAAAAGATTTGTATTTATAAAATGCGAAAACTTTTCCTACTCATAGTACACAAAACAAAATACAAGAAAAAAAAAAAAAAAAAAATCTTATTAAAATGTAATTAGTTAAAACTAGTTTCAATTATTCAATATTACTTTTATTTCGAAGTCTGAATTGTATAACTGTATTTAAAAAAAATAGCATACTAAAATAATAGTTATCTACAAAACTCTTTTATACATATGTCGAAATCGGCTGAATTTAACTTTTTTTAGGCTAGACTTTGTTAATTAACTGTTATGTTTCTCTGTTAGTTTTATTGGTTTTAACTTCATTCATTTAAACACACATAAATACATACTCACATACACATATATACACACATGCTGAAGAATTTTATTTATTATATGAAATCAAATCATTAACATTATATATATAACTAATTGTATTTTTACTAGATAATCCATGTCTATCGTATTAAAAACAAGTGGTCAAAATCCTAACCATGTATAGCAAATAAATCATTGTTTTTTATATTCTTGGTAATATCCAAATTATTTTTAATGATAGTAGTTTTATTAAATTTATTCATAATATTTTATAAGATATTTTGCAATTACTTACTTGCATTTGTAATATATGTATTAATCCATCAGTGACGGTTCAAAATATAATGGGGTCTTTATGAAATTTTAGGGAGGTAAAAATCTAAGAAAATTTTATTTTATTTATTTGTAATCCAATTTTTTTTTTTATAAAGAACTATAATTCTGTTGTTAATTTCTAGGTCTTTAAAACTATTTTCTAAATAAGCATTATCATTGTTATGTTGATAAGGTTTTTTGAAATTAAGCTATTTGTAAAAACTTCGATACTATGACTAATAAACATCTTTTTTAATAATGATGCCTTATTAAAGTTACAAATAGTGATTGAGAAATTTCCAATAGAATTAAAATTTTGTACAAGCAAATAGGTTTTACTCTTAATATTGTAAAATTTCTAAAAAACTTATTAACTGCTAAATTTCATAAAGTATCTGTTAAATTCAGAACAGTGATTAATGGTTTTTGCTTATGTTACTAAAGATATTAAATTGCTGCAGAATATTTTTCAAAAAACCATTGGTGATTTTGATAAAATAGTTATTGTTCAGAATAATTACGAAAAGGTTACATATGTTTATGAATGTGTGATAAAGAGATTTACCCAATATATAGCTATGATTTTGAAGCGTTTCTTAATTCGATAGGTAGAGAGAATTTAATAAATGTTCTTCTTGTTAATTTTTAAGAAAAGTTAAAAATTAACATTTTTATACGTAAGAAATTTAGATTTCCAATTATTCTTGCTTAAAAAGAAAATTATGTTTTTATTACGATAAAAATATATACAAATTAACGGAATACCACAAGATAGACCAGGCGGTAATAGATTTGCCCATATTTATGCCTATTTTTAAGATGAAAGTTTTATAGCTAAAAATATATTTAATTTGTTTAGAAATATAGGAGACTTTTTAATTTTTCAAAATAAATCTAATCTAAATTTTAAACTGGATTTATCATTTTATCCTTCTTATTTAAATCTGATACAAACTAATAAAAGCTCTTATGAGACAGATTATTTAAGAAGAAGAAAAAGAAAAACAAGAAACTTAAAAGTGGTAGATAATAAGATTCGGTTTGCAGCAATATATTTGACAAAATGGATAACTACTTTTTTCTATTTATAAATTACCATTTTTTGTCTGGAATTTAAACTTAAATATTTTTAGAAATATTTTTTTAATTATATCCTTCATAATATTAAATTAACTAATATGTCTTTAAATTTTCAAAATAATTTAGATAAATTCTTTCACACAAAAAATGACCAATTTCTTAAACCGTGAAATCAATTTTTTTTTTCCTTTTTTTGCTTTATGCATTTAATATCTTATTGATTTTTTTTATTAATATAAAAAACTGCGTTACATTTTTTTCAAATAATCTTTGATAAGATTTTTTCTTACTTTCTTTTGTAGATGTTTTTTCCTTAATTCTAAATCCGATTCTTAGAAGGCGATATAATCGTAAAGTTTAATGATATTGCTTTTTGTGTCGGCATGTTTTAATTTGGGATAAAAATGGCGTCATTAAGGTCCTGTAAAGGAAAGAGAGCTCTTTTTTTGTATTTCTCTTTTTTTCTTCACTTTAATTATATTTCGTTGCATTAGATTTGTGTTATATTTGATTTAAATTGTAGGTGGTTCTGATACTTTTCTTTTGGTTGTTGTTTCGGATCGTTATGTTTTCTCGCTCTAACATATTTTCTTTTATATAATTTTAATTAAATTATTTTCAAAAAGATATACCTAGGCTATGCCTTTGTTTTATAGAGCTTTATTACTGATTGCGAAGGTTTGATCTCTAAAACATGTTTAAGCAGAGACCATTGTCCTAACTCCATTGTTTTTTTCTGTTGGTTAAAAATTTTTTTTGTAACAATTTAATTTTAAATTTTGGTTTTGATTCTCTCTGCATTGTATAAAGTAATGTTCATTTCTACTTATCCTTTCTACTCACAGACACACACGTATGTATGTTAATAGGAATATGAAATAAACCAATATATAAAGTAATAAGAAATTCTGAAACTGTAGCAAAACTAAAATAAATTACACAAATTTAAACTGTAAATTAAAACTAGTAAAAGTACTATTATTACCAGATTAATTAATAACCTTAATATAATAACAAATTATAATTTAATAAAAGTCAGACAAAAAAAAGTTAAAATGAATTAAAAAATAAAAAGGGGAAAAAATCTTTAAATTACGGTTAACAGAAATTAAAAAATACGCAAGAACACATAATAAACTTGCAAATAGTGAATAACCCAACTATAGCAAAGTAAAATAAAGCTATGTTTAATGCATAAAAAAGGGACCAGTAATTAAAGAGTATTGAATTACTACAAATTCTTTATAGACAAAGACACCATCTAAACCTATAAAGTATAAATCACGAAAAAAGAAATATAAGACAGTAAAGTCAAAAATGGGGATTCAAAGCAGTTCAAAATGCTGTCTTAGGATTAGGACTGAGAATGCATGCTTATAATTGAATAATATATATATGCATGCACACATTTACTTGTGCATGTGTGTATGTGTATTACATTTGTTTCCCTTGTAAAGCTTAGTATTGTAAAACTATTAATGTTGAATAGATGCGTTAAGCTACCATGTGTAAAATTGTTATCACTATAACTAAAAAGTATTACAGCTTACATAGTAAAAATTGAAAGACGAAAAATGATACATTTTTATATCTTTCTTGTTGTATCATGAATTTTATTTAAAATCAGAGCTCAAATAATACGAGTTTGAATGAGGAAAAAAAATTATCTTCTTTCAGTAGAATTTATTAAGTCTTATATTTTTTTCTTTTATAAGTGTTTGAAAAAATTATTCTAGTAATAGTTGTTTTATCAACTTCTAGAATCGAAAGAATACATATCATTTTAATATTTTCTTGCACCAAAAAAAAAATAATAAACTACAGCTTCATACTGATATGCACATAAAAAAAAAAAGTTTTCCGCTTGAAATTATTTATATATTAAATATATTTCTGAATTATTATAATTTAAGGAACTGACTAGAGAGGGAGAGAGAAAGAGAATACATTTTTTATTGTTATTTAACGTTCTGAGAAAGATGCGCTTGTATTTCTGTATTATAATTGTATTATCTGTATGTGTTGCTTGTTTTTCAATAAAACTACTTAGTTCGTAACTATTTTATGCACATTTGTGTATGATACATACGCAACAAAAAGGGTTTATAAAAACTGGTTTGTCTATATAACTGTATGTTTGTCAGTGGATTTGCGTATTCCAATTTTATAATGGCAAAAAGATCTGGGGATGGGGGGGGGGTTAATAAGTTGAATAATAAATAAATGTATATGATAAATAAAAAGTTAAGATTTTTATTTGATGTAAATTAAATTTATTTTAGAAATGTATGTGCTTGTGCTAATAATCATTAATTAGCTTTTAATAAATAATTTAACTTTTATGATTATTCTTGTTTCAGTTATTCAAACCACATCGAAATTATATTACGTAACATGCATTTCATTACTTGCTTATTTAAATGAAATAACTGAACCAGCATCTGTGAGGCATCATTATTGTAATGAATTTCTTAGAATATGAGCACGATCTTTGAAACTAAAAAAGGTTTAACAAAGGCTATATAACGATTATTACAAGCACGCGCTAATGGTATCTAACAAAGCATTTCATTTATAATGAAGGTAATATTTACGAGCTTTTAGTCTTTATAATTTAGCAACGGAAAAATAATTATTTTTTTTTAAATTAATGTTTTTATTTTTCGAAAATTCCCAAAATGAAATTCTGAGAGTTGTTTATATGATGCATTTTTTATTATTTCTAACTTTTTATGGATTTGTGTAATAAAGGTCGTTGAAATTACTTATAAAAATACCAGAATACTAAAAATAGTTTTTCTTGTTAATCCTGTTCCTAGTGTACAAGAACAAATTTTTCCATATTTTACAAAAATGCTGTTACTTGCTAATGTGTACTTACAACCATACAGTGACACTTTTTTTTTTTTATATCGTGTGTACGCTTATTTTAAATATAACATATACAAGGTTCATTCTTAATTTAGTTTCTTGAATTCGTGTATGAGTTATTTTACCAATCTATTTCTCCCAACGAAACTACGTTCGCTGTTCATAGAAATATACAAAGAATTGATGTGGGCAGCATCTTCTTGTTTTGTATACAAGATTAATATTTATGAAGGAGCTATCAAATGAGTTGAGTTTAAAAATTCAAGATAAAAACCAATGTTTTTAAAAACAACGTTTTTATATGGTGGCAAAGTTTATTAAAAAAATTATTCAAATATTAGTTAAACCTCATATCTCTCTCGTATTTAAGATCACTCTCTCTGCGAAATTCAATATATCTCCCATAGATGGGGCCCGGTTACTACACAAATTACGTTTCTAAAAAAAATTATTTAAATATTAGTTAAAACTTGTCGTAAATGTCTAAATATTGTACTGTTAGGCGAATAAGAAAGATTCCCAAAGTTCCAGAGCTCTAGCTTAATGGGAAGTTGGTTAAATTAACGATCAAAAATTTGATGACACACACCAAGTGAAATTCAGAAAAAACGTTTTAATAAAAAGAGTAGAGTTATATTTTCCCTGCTTCTTAAACTGATGACGTTGACTGAGATATTGGATTTAGATTCAGGATTATCTATATTTATTTAGATTTAGATTATTTAAATTTATATAGATTTTGCTTTGTATAAAACTACATTATTTAGTAAACTTCTGTTTCACTGATTTAAAAAATATCCACGTTTTGATATCAGTAATCATATTTTTTATTCATGTTTCGATATCGAGACATTGGATATCAATAATTATTCTTTTTATAATAATGAAAATTATTTTCTCTAGTCGATTACAAAAAAGTAGGTGTATGTATATAGAGAGGAAAAAGCTTTCTGAGTGCTCATGCTAATTTCTGCTCTACGTTCGTTAGCAAACTTTTGTCACTTGTGTAATGTTTTTTTTTTTTTTTTTTTTTGGGGGGGGGCAATATTTAGTGAAATTCAAAAGCTAATAGTAAAAATGAGTAACCTTCCAACGTTTAGATAGTGGAATTAGGTTACGAGTTGTTGGGAGGCTTGAAGTCAGACGTTTGAGTACATATTTTAATATGATACCCAGCATTATGTGCAACTAATAGAGACACTTTAATGAAATCGGATCTGAAGAGAGAAAAATCTAGACAATGTCGCCCGATAGTCACGACGACCCCTGATTATCGATGTTTGTCCATTACAGCATGGTGTAACCGGTAATGCTTTTGCTCGTGAAGGCCACAGGAACCCGAGTCTAAAGGATTTCCGGACAGCTACATAAGAGATCTTCAAGAAATTGTGACTGCTGTTCACGTCCCACTCACTTTTGAGCACATTCTAGTCTGTTCCTCATCGAACACAGAACATCGACATTGAAGCAGGAATCGTTCTATTCAATAACGTATCTGGATTCAACCTAGCGACTGATTATCGCCATATATTTGTCTGGAGAATACTTTGGATTTGCTACACGTTCTCCAAATGCAGGTGACCATTATGGCAGTGGATATTCAATAGTCTAGATAAACATCAAGTTGCACGGATGCACAGACCTCCATGTCTTTGGCAAACTGCTACAAAGTATAAGAATGAAATCTTGGAACCCTATGTTCGCCTTCAAGAGTGCAATTGCCCTTGATTTCCTTTTTAAGTGTGACAACCCTCAACCACCTGACATATTTCTGCTAAGTAAGGATATTCGCCGAATAAATTGGCTAACCAGATGATCAGATCCTATAGAGCATATTTAGGAGGGCAATAGCTACTCTCATTTTTTCTGTTCCAGAACCACTTAAAAAAGGTTTGCTGGTGGACAGGGACTGACTGTTACAGGAATTGTCTCGTTCCTAAAATGAGTTCCCGTTGTGGAAGCTGTATAACTGTAACCATATACCTTATTAACACATTTTTTTTCATCCATCTTGTAATCTCCCTTTCAGACTTTCTTGTGCTAAATGCACCGTACACTCTATCATGTGTATGTGTACCATAATTGTAGTACGGTTTTTTAAAAGTTATATCAAACCATGTGTGTACCTAATTTTATTAAAACATCTTCAGGACTTATGGAGATAGTTCATCAAAAAGGAAAATTCTCCTAGTTTTAAATACCAGTGTATTTCATGTGTTCATTTTATTTTAGAATAAATGCTAAATCGTAATGAATGAAAGAATTATTTTTTGTCTTATTTTAAATTACAAGAATATAAATTTTCTGGTTATTATCTAGAGTCTGAAATAACTAAGTACACATTTTTTTCTGGTAATTATGAGTGGAACAAAAATGAATAGCATTTCTATATTCAGAGTTCCTGATTTACTAAAAATTCTACCAACTTCAGAATCTTGTTGAGTAATACTATTTTTGTGCGTAACGCTTTTATTAATATTATTTAATACTTTTGAGTAACGTTATGAACAGTATGCTCAATATTTGCTAAAACATTACTCAGAAAATTTCATTAGTAACGCCCCAAGCTTAAAGAAGCCAAATGATATGCCTTGGGAGAAATATTTTAATAGGTAATAAAATATGTGTCGTAAAATAACTATATGCTTAAGCAATACTAAAAATTTGTAAATAATTACAAGAAATTAAATTAAAAATTAAAGAATGGAAGAAAAAACTGATAAAAGTCATTGTTGTATTTTTTTTCTCACGCTTCTTAAAACTATTAAAACATATAAATTATATTAACTCCATTTTATTACAAAAAGCACAAGAAGAAAAAAAAATCTGATGTAGAAAGAAGCTATTCTTTTTTCTTTATTTAATAAATTACCTAGAACTTTCTTGTTGACAGAATAAAAACAGTTACCTAATATATTTTATCTTTTTTGTATTTGATTCAGCAAAATATTTTTCAGTAATTGATTGCAATTTATAATTTTGACACTATGACTTAGGCTCTATCTCGATTTTCTCCGCAACTTACATCTCAGGAACTTTTCGTGAGGTCGTTTGAATTAAATATTTCTCCCAATAAGTGAGACGTGACTGATGTTGATTGGATTAGAATTAGTGGAGTGCAATGAACAAAGCTGAGGGAATGCATATATAAGTTGTGAAGCGTTGAAAATGAGGTTGGTAGTCTAGAGAGTGATACGGATTGTAAGGTTATATCAAGTGAAATCTTTGCATTAGACCAGTGTTTAAGTAAAAAATTTTAGGAGGGAATCCAGATAGGATTTACAATGGGTCAAGGACTCAAACCCTAATTTTTAATACTTACAACGTCTCTAACCCGAATGCGTTGGTAAGAAGGGCAATCTTTATTGTATTTAAATGTTAGATGAGGCGAATATAGACTACAGAGTTACGGAATGAACATTAAATATTCATGAATGAAATATCATCATTGTTGGACTCTATTCATTTGTCTGAATAATTCTGTGATTTTCTAAATAAGTATAGTAACAGCAGGAAGTAATATAAGAACATTACAACTCTACCGCGATTCCATTAATCTAAATTCTTTATTTGGTTAAAACTAATAACTTATTACTTTTTTTAAAAAAAAAAAAAGTTATGAAACAAATTTTTAATTTTCTTCCTACACGAAAAAACGGAAGGGAAGAAAAGGTCACTGAACACACCAGCTTATTTTCCCTATTTTCTATTTAAACTACAATGCAGTTGTGTAAATATAGGATAAGGGGTGACTATTAAGCTATATAAAGGCGTGAACGATTCTCATAAATGGGTCTTAACAAAAATCACCGGAACCGCCTGTCACAAATTCCTCAAAGATACCCCGCTGCTGTAAGGGGAGGGAAGGAGAAAAAAAAGTGCACAACTTTGCGCATTTTTCATGTAAAGTTGTATAATAATCTTTAGGGGCAGTCACCTGGTTTCGGTATATAATGGGCACCCATACGTTTGATTTATGCTTGACACCGCCGACGGAAGAGAACATGGAAGTTGTCGCAATGGGTATTTAGAGATGAAAAAGATTTGCCTGACCGTTGTCCAGGTGGCCATTAGATAGAGTTGACCTTTTAAGAAAGGGTGAAAATAGGATTTCGTAATAAACATGTTATTCTTCCTGTTCCTTAGAAATGCTCGTTTTTGTGTACTGAGAAGGAATATTAATGCAGTGTAAATAGTTAATAAATAAAGGGGTGTTTATGGTTGAATGTTTAGGAAATGCGGTGCTGCTGAGAATTGAAGCGAATATACTCAGAGAAATTTTTTGAAAATTTTATCATTACCTAAATTTGCAATTTTAATAATTTTCAACATAATACATTTTGTACTTTGTGTCGAGAAACATATGTGAATTAGAGTGTTAGTAAAAATATATTTTGGAAAGTACCTCTATATCTTATGAATATTCTAATTTATAATACTTTATTTATTCAATAATTGTTATCATATAATAACCTAAAGTTTTGTTAACATATTAATAATTATTAAATTAATAGTTATAATAACAATGTAATAATTTACTAATTATTAGTAATTTAATAATTCAGTAGTTATTAGAAATGCAATAATTTAATTATTTATATATATATATATATATATATATATATATATATATATATATATATAATCATTTAATAATTAATATTGATACAATACTTAAGTGATTAATATCAATTATATAATTAAATAGTGAATATTTTTAAAGTATACTCCCCAAATATCTTTTAGTGATTCACATTATTTTATAAAAATATTTGAAACACAAATTGTCATTTATAAATCTCTAGTGTTATTAAAATCAGGCACATTTCGTGAGTTGTGTTTCATCTTTCCAACGCATTCTAATGTTTCATTGCAGAAAATATTTTTTATGATTTTTTTCAAGGAAATTGTTTTCATGTTTTCTGCTCTACGAGAAATAGATACGTTTTAACAAAAATATCTAACCTGAGTTCCATTAGAATTTTGAATAAAGATTTGCGACACATTATATAAATTATATTAGTTGTTACTTTGTGCAAAAATAAGACCGCAATATTATTAAGAAGAATATCCGTTTATATTATTTGATTGAAATAGTTATTGATCCAATAGTAACTACATACACACATTTTAATTATATAGATTGTTTTATTTAATTTTATTATTTCACTTCATTTAAAGAGAAACACCCGCAAGAATTGATTAATGTTATCATTTTTTTATTCTTTTACTGTAACTCTAACATACAATAAATTTGTTAATAATGTTTTGTATTATTGTAGAATAGTTATAAAAAAAAGTTATGAACAGTTGCAAAAATGTTTTGAGTCTTTATGTTGAGAAAATAATGAATGTAGAATTCAAACGAATCTTGATATTAATCCTCGATAAATCTAACTCAAATTTGTTTCATCAACTCTTCAAAAGGGGGGGGGAGTGAAAGAAACCTAATAATCCTTGATTTTAATGCAATCAGCCTTTTGAAAAAATGTAAGTGAAAAAAAAATCATATCAGAAGAATTCAGATGCTCTTCCAAAATATCATTTTTTGAAAATATTCTTTGGGCGGGGACAGGAATCCAAATTATCCTTCAGGTTCGTAAAACATTATCAATGATGTCACTGTTTGTTTCTTGACAACAGAGTTCCACAATTTTAGGGGGGGGGGGGCTTTTACCCTCAATTGAAGGTAGACACTGCTTCTTTTTTGATATCTTACTCTAAAATTAACGATATAAAAAAAAGTCTCTAAAACTGATATACTGTTCGTCGCAATGGACCAACAAAACCTTCCAATTGACCAAAACGAAGAAATGTTACATTTCCATAATTGCAATGGTCGATAATTCCATTCCTTCTTCGAAATTCGTGATACATCTTCTCTTTTACTGTATCCTATGTCTCCAGTCAACAGGTGTCCAATCTTTGAAAACGGAAGAACATAATTTTTCGACGAAACTGAAACACTTTCCACCGGAAATACGTATCGTTACCCGAACCGCAGACACAGTTTCTTGCGTAACGTTAAGAAAGTTTCTTTTTATCGTTTCTTCCCAAAGCCGACCATTTGTACGGACCATTAAACGCACGCTCCGTTAAAGTCAAGCAGGCATGACCGGAGTTGTTTTTTACCCCAAAATGGCAAGTGCACGATTTTCAATTTCGTAATCACCGGTTGTAAGAGGGTTTCGCCACCCACCCCCTGTTCGTCGGACAGGTTCTCGCCCCCTAGATTGCGGGGGTGAGAAAACGTTTTTCCTTTCGCTTCTTTTTCTTTTACAGTGGTTGATTTCGATTCTCATTGCTGCCGTTTTTCGTTTTGTCACGATTTTGGGGGTTGTTCCTGTGTGAAAGTCTCGCTTGTTCGAGCATCTGTTTTAAGATGGTGTACGGAGCTGGTTTACCAACCTTCAGGCTTTCGAAGAATGTGTCTGACTTTTTCACTGCAGATATATATGTTTCTGTACAAAATGCTTGCCACTTCTTACAATACTTTGTTTGCCATCTCAATTGTTATGAATCAGTTTGCGTGAAACAGTAATTATATGCCTTGGCTAGCATCTTATGTATTATCAGAGGCTTTGCTAGGACATTTTAGTTTAATTTAGTTTTTATTAACGTCGCACTAGAAGCAACACGAGGGCTATTGGCGACGGACCTCGTAATTTTGAACCACGGTCAAGGGACGAGCACGACACCTGAGCTGGCACCCCCTCTCCCTTTGCTAGGAGATATTTAATGTTCTTGGATATTCATAAAATTTTTAATATTCTTAATGAACAAACCACTTTCCATTTCTTTGAGTCCCCTCCCTCCCTCAGAAACTAAATACAGGTCTCCTGTTATAAGGGATCATTGATGTTACGAATTCGATACAACATTCGAGCCAAAATATATTATCAATTTTAGAAACTTTTTATTTATATGGAAAGGATTAAAAAAAATTATGTGCTACCTACATTTTTATTTTGTAAATCTTCTGTGCACTGCCAGCACATTATTTTTAAATATTATACTCTTTTAATCATTAATTCATGAATGCTTTCTATTAATCAACCTCCGTGAAATTGTTTTCAGGCAGGTTAAAAAGAATTGAACAAAAAACGTTCCGTAAACGGATGAGCACAGAATGGAGAGGGGGGGGGGATATGTACGCATAACTATTGTTGGTCAATTGTTTGTTTTATTAACGTTATACTTAGAAGTAATACGAGTGCTATTGTTAACGAACTTTGTAATTTCGAGCCACGGTCAAGTGACAAAGATGACACCTCAGCTGACACCGCACTCCCCAAACTTCCATACCATCCATCGTGAACACATGAAGCATTTGACAGATTAAATGTTCATCAACCCGGCTACACGAAGGGTCTTTAGTGGAATCAGGATTCGATGGAAACTACGTTGGATACGAGCTCGCGACTATAATTACTCAGCTACCGTGGTCCACATACTATTATATCACTGTATTAACTAAAATAGCCGTGAATTAGAAAATATATTGTACAACATATAGTTTCTTTCTTTCTTTCTTTTTTTTTACTGCTTTCTGTTTGGCTTTTCACTTGTTTTGCCAATAAACACCTCCTTCCCGTCTGTTAAATTGAAGAAATTGAGCAGGGAAAAGACTAGACACATAGATTGCCTACTCTAAGCATTAACAATGTCAATGAAGCTACCCAACTACTTATACAACAATAAAAAACTTAATGAAAAATAATATGTTCTAGATATTCCCGAGATGCTTTAATAATCATTTCCGTAATTAAATGATCGATTATTCGGAAGGCCAATTAAGAGGATGTCTATTGTATAAATATGAGACGGATTTTGTATGAAAGAATATTTGAGACCTTTTTAAACGATAAGAATTACTTGGTATTTTAATTCGGCGTCTATTAAAAATGCTTAAGCAAAATTTTTAATAGACGCCGAATTAAAATACCAAGTAATTACCGATGAATTAAGTATCATAGCTACTTATATATGAAATGCAAAGAAATATTAACGTCTCAAGCTTTTGTGAATTATATATTATTTTTTACATTTAAAAATTTATTATTATACCTTTTAGTTCATCTTTTAATAAATTCTTGTTTAATTTTTTTTTACGTATGTTTATTTAATTCTTTTAGTGAGGAAACTTAAGACTAAAAAGTAATTAAGTGAACTAAACGCATATAAAAAAAATTTAACTGAATTGGGCTTTGTAAATGCAATTCCAGGGCCTCCAGGTTTCCCTCTCAAATCTGTCACTGTTTGAGCATATTATAGTAGTGTATTGTCATTGGAGTTGTACGTGTATGTAAAATTTCAGCTTGATCGGAAGAGAGGAAGTGGGTTAAATTTGAGTACAAATTTTTAACTGAAAAGACATTCACATAGTTATATAATGTACATATTAACATAGCAAATTAAACAAAAGCTTGTAAAAAGAGAAAACGAATTTTGATTTTCATAAATTTAAGCAATAGCGTGTGTGCACATGAAAGGATTGTACTGAGTAAAGCTATTCTGATTCGATATATATATATGGATTATTGATATTAAAAGTTGTTGATAGTTTATTTGCATAATTATTTATAAATATAATTATCTATTGAGGCAAAGAATTTTAATTATAAAAGAACTCTAAAATACATGTAGTTACAAAGTAACATTACTTGTCGCAATTAATCTAGAAAGAGCTTTCCTGATTTCACTTACGATATAAGTAATGAAGTGTGAGGTAAAATATTCATCCAGACAAATAAGTCCAAATACCGTTTGCCACCTGTTAAAAAGTATCGAATAAAAAATGCATATATAAAAAATAACGACTAATTAAAAATAAAATTTCTCCCCGAGTAGAACAGAAAAGAATGCAATTATCGTTTTCGAGGCACGAATTTTTCCACTTGTCACATCATATTCACTTCCGACGACAACTCCACTCGTAATCAAAATGTCGTTTGGCTTTGATTAAATATTTCCATCAGAATGAATGCGTGGCTCCAAATCGTCTGCTCCCTAGCAGCTGCTTCGAACAAGGGGGAAAAAAGATGAAGGAATGAAAAAAAAAAAAAAAAGAAGGGTAATAAGAATGAAAAAGAAGAAATAAATAAATAAATAAAAGAAGCAATAATGATAATCCGAAGCAGTAAGAATGCGTTGTCGGCGTGACTCGTGCAATTAACGTCGTAGTCGTCTTCTTCCCACGCCACCAGGTAAGGGGGGAAGGAAGTTTCGGAATAGTTGGAGGTGGAGACGCTACAAAATGCTTTGAGGGCTTCTCAGTTGGCCATTTAGGGGAACATATTCCAAGTGAATAAGAGCTTTCACTGAAGTTCTGCAGCTTTCTTTACGACTGCTTTCGCCAAATCTTAATAGAGTAAAAACACGAAAAAAATTTTAAATATTGAAAAATGATTTGCATTAATGTAATATTCTGATTTCTTATCGTCGTATCGAGAACAACTCAAATTAAAAATTACTCACTTTGTCTGAATTAATGCTTTTTTATTTGTTCACAAATTCTTCCATAATTCGTTCCTATTCCAAAAGACAGATGATTATTTATCCTTCTACGTCAAGCTTAAAAATATTTATTTTGTTTTTCGAATTCTTGCAGACGCAGAATTGTAAATAGGTATAAGTTTGACAACTACAGAAACTTGTATTAATATTGAACTTTTTAAAACTAATAAACAAGCAAACAAGTAAATAAAGTAAAAGTCTCAGATTTAAGTTTTATTTTTATAACTTAGAGGGGAAAAATTTTTCAATTTTGGCTAATCACATGCGTGAAAATTCGTTTAATTATTATTTTTTTTTTATTTATTTATTTTGAATTTTTTTTAAAAGACTAATTTTAATTTGATTATACAAACCTTTATTCATTTAATTACTCAGAAACTGTTATTAATTTACCTAAGACCGCTAGATAGAATATCAGTCGGTTGATTTGCATACTTCCAAAAACAATTGTTTGGAATAATGGTACAGGTACAGGCTCCGGCAATTATTCCTCGGTGTTCTTACGTAGAGTAATGCAAAAGTAAGGAGATTAAGATACTATCTCAGTTGTTCTTATCATACTTAATTGTATTTTGCAGGAGGAGGCATAAATAAATTCGAAGTAAGTTTACACTGAAATGTAACGCAAATATAAATGAAAGATTGGTTATGCGTAATAGAGGAAAATTCACATTTTTTGAGAGTTGTTAAATTATCTATCCGTATTTATAACTCAAAACATTTCAAATTGTTCACAACTATTGTAAAAACGCTTTTAAATTTTAAAAAATAGAATTTAATACCTTCTTTTCACAGTAGGTGGTTTCGGGGGGGGGGGTAGTAGTTGAGCTAGGGGCCCGCGTCGGGTTGTGTGTTAAAGTCCTGATGCCACTAGAGATCCGCCGTGTAGTGAGACTGATGTATGCCAAATCTGCTGCGGCTCCACTTCCTCCCTTTCGAGCGGTGGGGAAATTTGGAAATTGGAGTATAACCTGAGGCTTTGTTCTCATCCCTTGACCTAGGTTCAAAATTACATGGTCCGTCGCCATTAGCTCTCGTGTTGCTTCTCAGAACGAAGTTAATCAATAATGAATCAATTATTTGCAATAAAATTCAAAAGAATTGTATTATTCTTTTAAAATAACTATTTCTTTAATTTTAAATGAGTTTCTTTTAACTGTAAATAATTCTTTACCTTCACGGTAAGCGTAGAAAGGACTGAAAAATATATTGAATGTTAGAACTCAAATATTTAATTACTTTCTGCAGTTCGAAGCACATTTTAACTTTACTTTTGAAAAAGCTATTAACTTAATAAATATACATTCATTCATATGAAGTAGTATTTGACTAAGTAGTTACAGAGTTCATATGAGAAGACATTCATTAAAATAATTCAATTTATTTGACGAAATATATTATAATTTCGTCAAATAACTTATAATATATTTCCCAACAGCTATTGTTATTCCTTTCAACTTTAGAAGTATTAGGTATTACGAAAATAACTTTCAATTTGAAATAAATAGAATAATAATAAATTAAACAAAAGTGGAAAACAAGTGCAAATTGCTACTAAGATTTCTCAAAGTTAGAAAATTACCCTATGTCTAAATTTGACTTATTCCAAATTAAATCTCTCAAAGCTGCAATGATAGTTATAGCAATATTTTTCTTTCTTTTGGAAGAAGTGCAATTTTTCCCATCAGTCTCTTTTGATCATCAAATCAATTTTTTTCCCGAGGACATCTGAGAACATTCCATTATATATGAAACTGAAAAATACCGTTCACTTCAATTGTTAATTTATTTGCATAAATAATTTCTAGAAATGTACGTGTGCTGTCTCGAAAAGAAAAATTTATACAACAAAATAAAATTTTGCCGAAACGAATCAATCAATATGAAAACGAGTCTCTCAATTTTATGTACATCTTACAATATGACACCATTTAAGATAAAATCTGAAATTTTCTTGCCTGATGCCTGTTACATTTGTAGTTTACATGAAGGATATATTTAATTCGACCGCTGATTTTGCTCCTAGCCACCGATGTATCCAAATATGAAAGAAGAGACAGTTGGAAAAGTAAAAGTAATAGATAATATGAAATTATCTGGTCATGGAATAGTTTTTTATCCAGATTTTTTTTAACAAAAATGGAAAGTTTATTAAACGATGGACGTTCTAACGTTTGAAAAAAATATTAGTTAAATTAAAATCTGTATCTTTCAAACAAAAGTTATATTCATTCCTACTTAAGAAAATTGATTTAAAACAAATGTGTTCAGCTGAGGAAATGCATTGTTCTATACAAAAATTTCAAGCTGAAATTTTGGAAAACACATTTGATTTGCTTTAAAAAAATGCCTTTTTAGCACAGCTATAGTAATTTTATTTCACTCAATGTCAATAAAAGTCCAAACTTGTATACCGTAGGTATCGAGTAGTGCATGGCGAGCCAGCTTCGATATTAATCATCCATTCAGATTTAAAAAATAATTACTCCAGAAACACATTTCTTCAATTATTATTCTTAGAAAATTCTATTACAATAATTCTAAGAATATTATTCTTTCATTCTAAGACTATTCTATTTTTACTATGATCCAAAAAACACTGATTATTGCGAATGCGTAGCGAAAACTATCATTCATCCCCCAACTAAAGATTAATTGAAAGTTCTACATATCTCGATAACTGCAAAAGTGGATCTGAATCGGGAACTAAGTTATACACCAATATCAAGTCCTATAACCGATGCCTGATGATCCCTTAATCTTCTGGCTTCGATGCTATACGCACAATATTTTCGTTAACCACTTCCGATCTCGCTATTTGATCTGATTCATTACACTTCCACATGTATAGCAATGTTAATTAACAGAAGTCACGGTTTATTCACGTCGAGGATCTGAAACTAAATAACATCAAAGAAGGGTCCAAAAGGTTAATTTAAGGGTTAAAACGCGTGAGAACCCGTTACAAGTGCTGGCATTTTTTTATGTCGACAGAGTCATCAAATCCCCAACTAGATTGAGCAGATCAAGAGTTATCGGATCAATTTAAGTCGTATTTAGTTAATGGCGCAAAAAAGCTTGATTACGAAATAAAATATTTTTTTGTTACATTTATTCATTCAACAAAATTCAATTTGTAACGTAACCTTCATGTTAAGTAGCTCTTAGTAGCTTAAATTCACACGGTAGTATTTCGAAATTCATTCAGAAATATTTATAACGAATTTTTATTGTTTATAGTCATATATACCTTGGAAATTCGTATATTTTGAGTATTAAAGAATCTGATATAATCTCCTACAAAAAAAAGCATCTTAAGTATAAGAAGAGTGAAAGATTAAATAACACACATCGAAGATATTTTAGTAACAATATTAATAACAAACTAATTTAAATATGGGAAAACTTTCAATACGTGCATTAAGAAGGCGATTCCAAGCATTAGGATCTAATAATTGTTAAAATCAATTTTCAGTTATTAAATTCAATTAATAGCATTCAATGAATATTTTACAAGCATATATAATGACACACACATAGCCATATTTATACATTATTTCTTCCATATTTACCTTTTAGTCTTCTAATTTTTTTCCCCCTTTTGTTCCAGTGAAAACGTCAAATATGAAAACTATCGGATTTTTGTTGTTGCATTTTTACATTTTTTTTAAAGTAAAATTGTTTTATTTATACAGTTACAACAGAAACATGTTACGTCACCGCTTCACCATTTAGGATTTGATCCATCGAAACTCACTGAGTAATCAGTCAGTAAAATAGTCCAATGGGCAAATCTTTAAACCATGTTTATTCTTGTCTGAGCATAATAAAAAATAAAGGTTTATATGATAAATTTGCGTCCTCAGCCAAAGATTATAATTGAAAATTCCACTTATTTCAACAACAACAAGATTGTATCCGAGTCAGGAACAATACTTATAAAATGGATCCTAGTCAAATATGAGCTCTCCGACAATCACCTAACTAAATTGTATCTATATCGGGTTCACTACACGGTCGCTTACCTTCTCTCAGCATTTTTAAAGCATCCAAATATTCTATATCCCTCTATTCACTACACTTCTACGTATACAGCGATGCTAATTTACATAAGTCATGGTTTCTTCTCAAGTCGAGGTACTCAATTCAAATAACGTTCTAAAGTAACCCGAAAGATTAGTCGAAGGGGGAACGTGTGAGAGCTTATTATCACTTTCAGGAAACGAATGGCATTTTATTTTTATAAATTAAATAATTATTAGTTGTGTAGAAGTACTTTAAAAAAACTACTTTCAGAAGATTCCCTCCCCCTTTCTATCTTCAACTGATATTTATCTCTTGGTTCAAATATATTATATCTAATAATCTATAAGAATATCAATATATTACCAAGTTGTATGGATTTTGTCTGCATTTAACAATAAAACTCGAATCTCTTATTATTCTCATTTGTTTTCTTTTCTTTTTCAAATGATTAGATTATTGGTACTTCAATAAACTAAATAAACAATGAATTGAATTTTTAATTCATCTCAATATCATGTATACATCAATTATATTAATTACATTTTCAGGTTCTTGACGTGCAGTGTTCTTTAAATAGATCAAAAACCAAGTCTCACAGTTAATTTTGTAAATAAAAAGATCAATCAATAATCAAATAATTTCAATCATCACTTCTGTGGTTAGGCCATGGTAAAAAATATCTTTGTTGTTGCAATTATCTTTTCAAAAATCTTAATGGGAACATTACACCATAATTGTCTTAAGATTTTGTTTGTAATAATTATCCTTGTAGTACATTAATCATGTATTATGATAAGAATAATTGATCATCAATCTACAATTGTATAAAAGTTGCGATAACTATCGTAATAATTCGTGATTTAAATTGCACATTTTTGAATTTGCATAAAATATTATTTTGAATATTTTGTTTTGTATTTTTCCTCAGATTTAAACATAATTTTAAATTCAAGTTATTTAGTAAATTACTTCAGGTGAGGCGATTTTTTTTAATGAACATTTTAACTGAAAATGATATAATTCTTTTTTTAATGTAAAAAAATAATTCTTTTTTTTATAACGTATTATTTACTCTAAAAATTTCGTTGAAGGTATCTGAGAACAATTTTTGGAATATTGTACTATAAAATTAGAGCAAATATATTTATTAAATTATGATTAAATTATCTTTGTAAATAGAGCTTGTTTCCATGAAGAACTTGTTGGAATGTCATCTTTGACAATTCAAAATTAATTGAATAAGAAAAATAGATTAAAAATAAAAAATAAAAGAAATCAGTGATTCATTCATTTAACTATAATTGACGTTTGGAATAAATAACATTGACTGTAACATAATTTAATTCGTTGTTTATGTGTAATTTGGGATCAATTATTTGTTATCACCTCCTACTTTTTTTGATGATGGATAGCATTATTATTTATTATTAACAATTTAGAATAAAACTGATGTTTTATTTTGTAATACATCTTTGTCAATCTTTGTCATCTTTGTCGAAAGTGTTTTATAAATAGATGAAAAGTTTTAAAAATAAGACAAACAATGCATCTCCCAATTTATCATTATAAAACGTTGGGATGCTTTTAATCCCAAAAATGAATGCAAAAATTATAGCATTCGCTATTAAAAAATAGGTTTTAAAACAATTGCGAGAGTTATACGAGTACGTTGTTAAACGGAACTTCTAATACGACATTGACAATTACTAGTTACAATTTTATATAATTCACGAGGGAAAACCTCTCTAACGATATTCAGGGCGAAATTTTATATTCCATATTTTTCATAAAAGGCAGATTTATTAAGGACAGTTTTATCATTATTTGCTTTCTTATATTTAAAAAAACCCCATCAAAATGTATTATATTTATATTTTATTTATCTGTCAGGTAAATATAAATATTTCACAAACAAAATACAATGCTCTCTCTCTCTCTTTTTGCAATGTTCTTTAAAAAGACAATGTTTAGTATGAAACGATAATGGTATAAATACATCTTTTAAGCAATCCTCACCAAAAACAGCATAGCAATAAACGTCAATTCAACTCATACACAACCCCCATTTTCCTGAACGCCTATTTATTCCAAGTAAGGGGGTTAGTAAGAGGGGGGTTCACACTCGTGGGCGGGGGGCTGGCCGACAGTGAGCTTCTGTAAAAAACAAAATGCAACAATAATAAGCTACTCTGTGGGGGTAGGGGGAAAGAGTAACCGATGTATACATTAAACAATACCCAAGAAAAAAAAAGGCACCTAACGCGTTTCTCGGCCGGGTAAAATGTAGCCCCGGGCAGCTATCTGGGACGAGCACGATAGATGCCAGGCCTTTCGTAATTGCCCATGTCACAGCAAAGATAATTACAAAGTTGGGCTTTTTTCCCAGGCGGAAAGCATTACGTAATAGAAGGACAGGCGATCGTACGAACTGTCATTACATTATGGTAGGGGGTGGGGAGGTTTTTTCGGTATTATATTATAGATATATGGCTATTGTTGTATGAATTCGTTTTTGACGATGGCCAACAATGCTTTTTGACAAGAGACCGCAGGAATTTTTTTATTCTTTTCCTTGTTGTTGATGTTATGCTCGGTTTTCTTTTTTATTTCTATGACTATAGAGAAGTAATTATAATGCGGTTGTGGCATCAAAAACGCCACGTCTAACTGCGCGCGTGTTTTGCCTGTTATGGTTTGTCGCTTCCATTGAAAATGATTTCATTGGGATTAAGAAGAGAAAAAAAAAAACGTGTTAAGAAAAAGTAAATGGTATTTCCTTCTCTAACCTCCTTTTATTCTTTAATTATAATAACTTTCTTTCTTTCTTTTTGTGCATTTTTAGTATTTGTACGGAGGCATAACGTGGCGTGGAATTTACATTAGTGCGTGTTATCAACTTTTTTGTTAATTTTTTTACCCCGTTTTTCGATGAAAGTGTTAAAGCAGAATTGTGTGTCTAATATTATAAATTTTCATTACAGATACAGGTGTAATTTGAACAACAAATGTAATAACATTTTTTAATGGATAAAACTTAACTTTTTAAAATTATTTAATTTTATTATAATTTTCATCACAGATGATGTAATTTAAACAATAAATATTATTATATTACTAATAAGGGATGAAGTATTTTTGAAAATTTTGGAGAAAAAGTTAATCGGCAGTTTAAAGAAAGCCTTTTAAGATATTAGAAAAATTGAAGATGGTTATAAAGGCTGTCCAATCCTGAACAGAGAAAGGTACCTTTATACCAAAATTATCTGGATATTCCAAATTTATGTTCCAAAATTCTTATAAAATAAATTTTATGAGCAAATTGTCTAAACCAATTAATTGATTGATAAGATTTATCAAACAACAAATAATAACGGATTTAAAATGAAAGAATAAACGTGGTATATATGTGATATGTGGTATCTTCATTTTAAACAAAGTTAATATTTTTAGAAATTCAACAAAAATCCTGTTCATTTATTATAAATACAAACATTTTGTGAGGGTGTTTATATATTTTGTGTGGGTGTGGGGTCCCTTTAGTAAAAAAAAAGATTTCGAATAGTTAATATTTTAATAATTCATTAAAAATATGTTCATTGTTCAAAATTCTGTATATTTTAAGATGTATTAAATATAAGAACATTAATTTATTACTTAATTTTAATTAATTAAATTGAAGAACAAATGTTCAAACAGATAAATTTCAATAATCACAGAAATTTGTTCTTAATCCAAACCAGAAAATAAAATGATGTAATTTAAAAAAAAAATTATTTCCAAATGTTTATCGTAATTGGAATAAAGTTCACTCCATGAAATGGTTTTATATTAATCGCCAGCGTTGTATTTGAGGCTTAATATAGGGTCAAACGATAACCTTTGCTTTCTTCAGACGAAAAGCGAAATATTTGGTTCATGTGGCAACAATAATCGTAATCTGTGGAACTAAGTGGTCGAGAATTGTCTCAAATTTCCAATAAAGAGAAAAACGAAGAATCCATGTTTTAAGTGCTTTTTATTCTCAGTTATCTAATGGCTGTCAATGTACTGAAACTTGAATAGTATTTTACTTCAGTTTTTAGAACCAATAAATATAAAATGTGTTACAAGCTTCTCGCTTTCGTTGACAACAGGTAAGTTATCATTGACATTCTTTTTGAATTACCGCTGTCTTTTGAATATTCTTGTCATCTGTGATAGGAGCTCTTTTACTACATTTAGCTTTTAAGTTATCCATAAAAGTAATATATAATTTTTCTGCTTTCCTGTTTATTCCTTATTTTTCGACAAGATTTAGTAATAAGTGAAAACTAACGAAACTGAAATTTTAAATGTCTATATAGTTTTTATTTCTACATTTTCTGCATTTTTTTCTTTATAAAACTATTTGTTTTGTTTTTGATTTTATATAGATCATCAAAAATAGAAAAAGTTTATAATGGAGAAAATTAGAATAAAACGTTTTGCTTAAAATTAAAAACTATTGGAAATTGCCCTTCAGGGGAAAAAAAACGAAAGGTTCATGAAATCAACTTAATTAATTAATAAATAACATACAGAAGATTGTTACTCACCTCATAAATCACACAATAAAAAAAATTCCGTGCCGAAAACAAAGTAATTTTCTGTTACGAAAATATTACTATATTAAAACTACTTTACAAATGTTTTTGTTTTCCTTGCATAAGATTATTTTCAAAAAGTTTTTGCTGTGTCCCATAACATTTAATTTTTTCGTGCGATATTGTGAGGGTTTCAGTCATACAAACAACAAAAGATTTTTTTTTAAATTTCTACTATAGATTAAAAATCTCAGATTCAATTCCAAACGAGGTAAAAGCTAGTTCTAGCTCTCATTCTTCTCACAACAATCTATCTTTATTTATATTTTTTCAGCGTTGAAAAAAAAAAAAAAAGAATGAAATACATAATGTTATTTTTGATGATGATAATAGTAATAAAGTGAATACAAACAATTTATAATGCAAACATTATATACTTATTCAGAAATCCTGGCTCTTAATTGGAATCTCTTTTTCATTCAGAAAACAACGTAGCAAAAGGAAGGACAATTTAAAAGAAGCTTTGTTGTAAAATAATTTACGATGAAGGTGTAGTTTCTCCTAGGTATTAAAAAACGTTATAACATTTATCTATTGAGTTTCCGGGTACAATATTAGACGCCGACAGAAAGTAATGATACTGCTTAATTCTGAAAGATTTTTTAAAAATTCTAATAAAACTGTAACATTGCGAAAGCACTTTGAAATTCAAAAATAATGATCACAGTTCTGCTTATACTATTTTTTCTTAACGTAGCACATTCGCTTCATAGTAAGGTGACTATTGGGATTTTGAAAATCATTATAATGTGCAACTGCATCAGCTTTATGACAATCGATTTAGTTAAAAATTCCAGTAAAGCGTTTCCAACCGAACTGATTATTAACCTTGAAATACTATTAATCCATAAAAAAAATTCTTAAGTTCAGAAACAATATCAGTAATAACAACAAATGAATCACAGCAAATGATTCTGATATAAGAAATCAAATTAGCATTCAAATATTACAATTAAGGCAAACGATAAAATATCAAACGACAATAAACTACCAGTATATTAAAGCTATTAATAATAAATTTTTTGGATATTAAAATTATATCAAACGATAAACAATTAAAATAAATATGTCTTACGAGAAATGTAACTATTTGTTTCCCCGGAAAATATAATCTTTACATATTTATCTCTTCTCAGCAATGGGTAAGAATAACTAATTTTCTGTGTATTTGCTATTGTGGATCAAAATAATTGTTCCGTGACTTTTTCTGTTTTTGTTTCTGTGACTGTGCGTGTGTGTGAATTGTGTGATAATTTCTTTTATGTGAGGAAACGTTATTTATAATACTAAATTTATTTTGCTTGAGTATGTAATGAATTTTATTTATCATGGCCAAGTAGTGGAAAGAAGATGCGAAATAAGATATTTATTGGAAATTTTTAATCAGTACTAGAGTAATATTGCTACTATGTTTCGATACATCTAATAAACGATACAATTATATATATATATACACACACATACATACATACGTACGTATGTATATAATATGTGTGTCTGTGCTTAATGTTATAAATGAGTATCTTCAAATACATACACAGTATGGTATCAAGGAATTTGAAAGGGTTTAAATTAGTATTTGGAACAAAAGTTTCTTGCACAAGACAAAATTTTAAAAATTGCTTATAATTCAAAGATTTTTTTTTAATTATTATAAATTTAATTTTGTTTTGAAGAGCGATTTCTTATTTATCTCATTTATTTATTTTGATTGTGTGTTTCATTATATCTGAAACATATGAGATTTAGATTCATCGAAAAGAGTGATATTCGAAGACAATAATTTCCCATAGTAATTTCTTCACATGAAACTTTGATCCATATTTACTCAAGATTCAAGCAGTGACATATTTCCGAAGAACAAAACAAAAAAAAAAAAAGCACATTGATTAGTACATTCTAATAACTAAGTTATAAAAAGGAGCGTTGAGAGTAATTTTCACATCTATTCACTGGTATTTACCAACCACTCTCATTATTTTTGTAATTTAATTAGATACATGTAATCCTCGAAGGGAGTGCATAGCACAAAAATTATAGGGATCAAATCTGCCTTAATAGCCTATAAATAAATAGCGGCAGAAGGATGAATGAACAAATAATCAGGAAATGTCTCTAATGACCCCAGAATGGCGGTTAGTGACCTTAAATACTCCTCGATATAAGCTGGACTTCTCTTATGTTTGAGTTTCTGATTCTCAAGCGTGTTAATAACATACATATATATTTCATCAGAGAACCTTCATTAACCTTTAACCTCTCGGTGTGCTTTCCCATCCTTTCACTCATTAGGGTTTCTCGCTTTCACTTTACCACTGCCCCGCGGTGCACTCGAAATTTTCCTCACGTTTGTTGCAATAAATGTATCTTACCTCATCCATTAGCGAATCGAACAGTTCTATGGTTGCGAAGTTAGTGCAATAGAATTTGGAATTTTAGATATAAAAAATATATTACTTATTTCAACTATTATTAAAACCTTGATTTTATACACATCACTTTGGTTATTAATCACCAAATAATTATTCAAGTCATTTAATTTACTTTAATTAACCCAATTTTATTTCCGTGCGAAAAAGCAATATTTCAAATAGGACATATACTTATTGAAGTAATTGCTGTCCACAAGACATTTTGAATTCGCGAACGTTACACTATTGTTATATATATTCTACTTTTCTTATCAAATCTAAACAACTTTATTTCTTGGAAATCAGTGAAGTGCATCCAAAAGTGTAAGAATTATTAAAACTGTCGGATTTCAATTTTTCTCCGATTTTAGTAGGTGTTTGAAATATGTTTGGAACTCTAAAACCAATAATTAAAATGGACATAAAAACATAAATATATTTGTTAAAAAAAATGGGAGAAAATAAGTAAATAAATGAAATATTAAATACCTTTTTTTTTTTTTTTTTTTAATATGTTTTTTTTTAAACAAATTTAAAATATATATATATATATATATATATTAGATTTGAGAGAGAAGGTAATTAAGAGCTCTATATAAGTAATATTATATTCAACAATTGAAAATGGCGGGAGCTTTAATGTATTTCGTACTTATTGGAAGTTCAAAGTAGATTTAAAAACTAGTTTTACATCTAGGTAAGATCTTAGGATTTTATTTATTATTTATTAATTTTTAATTAAAAAAGATATCATTGCTAAATGATTGTTTTATGTAACTCAAAGAAATTTTGTACATGCATTCTTTGAGATATTCTGTCCATTTTTTAAACAGTCATTGATTTATGCACTACATTTCTAATGCTTTCTGAATTTTTTTTTACTATAACAGGAAAGTAATTAATAAGCTTATGTAAGCAAGAAAATAATTAATTAAGCTTTAATGTATAGAGAACACTCTGTACCTTAAAGCTTAATTAATTACTTTCCTGATTTCTTAGAACATAAGATAATACTAATAATAATCATTGAGCGAATATTTTTTGTATCCTACATTTCCAAAAAAAGTATATTTTTTTAAAAAAGAAATCAGAGTTTATTGAATTAATTCATACTAATAGTTTTCCGAGAGTTCACCAAACATACTTAAAAAATTAATTATTAATCTACAGATGGTAGATAAAATAGTGGAACCAAATGGATATGAAATTTCATTTTTATTAATATTGTATTGATTTACCGTGAGTATTATAGATACAATACAACGTGTAATAGATGTTTTTAGGAGTATACCATAAGATAAGGTTCTTTAATACTATTCTTCCTTTAAAATATCTCCCAGTTCTGCTATTGATGAAGGTGGACGAAATCATTTTCTCCTTTGTCACTCAAAATATTCTCATAAAGGTTCAATAATGTTAAGGTCTGGATGCTGAGGACACCAAAGATATGTTTCATATGCACCGACGCATTAACCGTCTGAAACAAAAGATAACCATCAGAAAAAATTATCTGCACCATTGGATATATAAAAGTTATCCTATAGAACGTTCAAATATGACGGGTTTGGGTTACTATCTAATCCTTCAGAAGGACTATTAGTTCTAAAGAGTATAAAGAAATATCATCTCACACCATCAAAGATTTTCCTACATGACTTACAGCTGGAACCAAGTAGTAAGAATGGAATGCTTCTGCCCCTATCGTCTCCGAATATAAACTCTTTCTGTAGAGTAAAGCAAATGAAGTGAATTTTTCACAGACCTAATTATATATTTATAGTCACCAAGTTTCCAGTTTTGATACTCTCTACACAACTACATACGTTTTTTTTTTTTTTTTCACTGACGTCATTAAAGAGGGATCCGCGCTTTGCAACACAGACATAAAATGTCTAATCTGTGAAACTCCCGACGAATTGCTATGCTTTAAATGGGATCATCTGGATCGATGTTTAAGTATATAGTTATTTGCTCATCTGTGGATTTACATTTGTGACTAATAGTTCGTGCTATTCATTACCCATTCCTGTTAAACAATTTCTTTTCCGTTCTCTGTTTCCGCATATAGATGGAATAATATATTTTTTTTCTTTAATTTTTGACGTAGTTCGTCTTGTAACACCACAGTTTTGGCTGTTTTAGTCACCGAAGCCCCTTCTATGCGAGCGCCATTACTCTTACATTTCTGCAAATCGCTGAGATCTGACATTTTAAAATAATACTACTTAACTGGTATCTGTGATTGTATTACTTATAGTTGATAATTGACTTCCTACCCAATTTGTAAAAATTACAATCAGTGACGCAAACATCACACTAAAAATTTGCATAAGACCTATCTTCTGATGATGTTTCTATCATTTTGTATACTATCTATACTTCCTTTAGAAGTTAATAGTAAAATTAATTTTCAGTGAGCAATACTGGGAATGATAGAAAAAATTAATTTTTACTTCTATGTAATACACCCATTTTCTAAATAAAATATGAATAAACGAATGAAAACTATGTTATAAAATTTTTAAACATTTCACAGCAATGACAAACAGGGTACTATTGTCTCACATTATTCTTCCCCCGCCCTTAATACTGTCTCATTTATTTTTGAATAAAATAAATGAGTAATGCTTTTCAATTATTAAAATAATGCATCGATGTTGCAGTGATTTACATTTTTTGCTCATTTCATGTATGACACTTTTTGCTCTCTATAATCATATCTTTCGTTCAATGTCATACAGACAATAGCATAACCGCTACAACACACACAACCGACGATCATTTCCTTAATGTTTCCTAATTGTATCTTGTGAACATTCACAGGAAAAAAGAAAAAGAAAAGAAGAAGAAAAAAAAAAAAAAAAAAAACCTTAGTGTAATCCTAGCATTTGATATAATCGCCAAACAGCATTTTCTGGGTACCACCGACCCAAAATATTCGCCAACCCATACTTACTCGGCAAGCAAAGTCACGTGATCGAAAAAATGGTCAATAAGGAAGTACTCATAAAACCGAGATAGCGCAATTAACAACCGATGATGATTCCGTAAGTCCTTAATCAAGATGCATCTCTTCATTCGAAATCGATAAAGGAGCAATGTTAATTGTTTTAGTTTTTTTTCTTCTTTTTTTTGTTCCAACTTTCATGTTATACCTATAGGTATAATGCTCTGTTAGCCATTTTGTCCACCTAGAATACGTAGAAGTAAATAAACGGGCCATTGATTCATTCCATATTATCATTTTCGTGTTTCAACCTGTGATTTATTTGTGGCTTTCGAAATTGCGGACAGCTCGAGAGCGGAATATCTATTTAGGTGTAGTAATTTGGAATAATATTCGACTTCTGAACATGGATTATTATATGTATATATTAAATAATAGCAACATTCTTTCTCATATCCTCACATTTATTTATTGTGGTATTTATTTATCGAGACATGAAAGACTTAATCTGGAATGATGAATAAAATGATGTTTGGTTTACATGTAAATATTTTTTTTGGACGAATCTACATAACTTTTTTGCACAATTACTATTAGTCTTAGAAACAACTTTTTTTTTATTCATATCAATGAGAAATTATTGGAAGATTATATATTGTTTAAAATCTTAAAATTTCCAACCGATGTTATCGTTTTCAATTAAAATGTATGCTTGCAAATACATCAATCGGATTGAACCTCAGCCAGGATAACAAAACAATGAGTTAAACCAAGTCTTATGAAATGCGTAACATATTTGCTGGATAGACAAGCAGAAAAAAAACCAGCAAAGGGCAAATTTTCACATAATGATAGTATCATTGTACTTTTTATGAAATATGTATTAACATGTATGTGAAAAAAGAAACTGCTGCTTTCTAGGAAATAACAGTTCTAATGAGTCCCTTTCTCAATGTAGCGACGAATTAAAATTAAGGTCGATTATGAGAGAGCCTACAATAACTTATTTTTCAAAAAATAAATGCTTTACCAGAAAACTATGCCATGATAGACTGTCCAACTTATAAAAGATTCAGCAAATACAACTTTCGCAATTGGAAAGTAAAATTTTATTTATTAAAGTGTCAGTGTACATGCAAAGAGTAAAATGTTTCAAAAAAAGTATGTAATAGCAAAATCCTAATTTAAAAGATACGTTTATACTCTTCATTACACAAACGCATACAATTATTACTAATGAAAAAGGTAAAAAAGATTTTTCCAGGGTGTTACGATTACCAAAAATCTCAGTATATACTTTTTGAATTAATCACTAAAGACTGATTTGTTTTAGTAGATATTTTGTTTTGAATTTACAATTTTTTTTATCCAATCAATTTTTCATAGCGAGCTTCACAGTAATATTGAAGTACTATTGTGAAATATTTAAAGTTCTAACAATAAAGTGTTGTTCTTGCTAATAAAATAACAATTTTAACAATAGTCAAAAGATGCATTGCATTTTTAAAAAATTTTGAGATGTTTAATCTATTAAAGAAATATTTACTAGGAATTTCAAACTCGGAATATGAGTAACATTTTGCTTTAGACTTGGAAAATAAGTTTCATAATTCTCCATAACAAGGATCCTTAAAATTAGAAAAAAAGGTTTTACAGCTGAAATAGATTAATTAAGACTCGTTTACTCGCAATTTAGAAGAATAACGTCCTATTTCGGGTCCGGGTTAGTTGTTAAGTCAAAAAAATTGAAAGTATTTCCAGTTTTTAATATTAGCAATGACTTTTTACTTGTGTTCAGTTTAGCTTGAATATCTAAAAACAGATATAATTTCTAAAGATGTCTTTTAATCATAATTAATATTTGGCACATAAGTTTGATTCGGAAAACAATAAAAGAGAAATAATTTAGAACATAACATCAACTTTGTTGATCCATATCTCATTTTTTTTTACTAAAGTAGATCCTGTAAAGATTACAAATTATTTAGAAAACATTTTTTGTCAATGACTTTTTTGAATTTCGAAATTAAAGGAGAAACGAATAATTTAACTGCAAAGCAAATTAAAAGAATGTAGAATTGATTTCAAAGATTTAATTTTTTTTTCATCAATTATAGGTATTAAGTTTAACAGTTGCTTTGGAAGTAAAGCATACAGAAATTTGTTTTTGATTTATCATATTAAAATGAAAATTTTTCTTGTAAAATTTGACTAACTTGTTTTGACATTTTTACTATATATATATATATATATATATATATATATATATATATATATATATTTAGTTTCAGACTTTTTTAGCGTGCTTTTTCGGTCTCAATAGTTATAGTCCATTTAATGCAACATGATTGAATCACGATTAAAAAAAAAAAAACCTTGATAATCTGTCAATGACATTGATATCTTATAATAAAATACATCGAAAAAAAGGCAAATAATTGTTAAGTTATATTACCTTTATTTCCTATATTTCAAACATTGTGTAACGCATCGCACGACATCTGTATATCCCTTATATCCTCTGAATAACGATTCAATCAAAATTAATAAAGGCTATTAAACATGAAATATTACTTTAAAATAGACAGGGTAGGAAATGGTGATGCTAATTTAGGCAAGGCAAACTCTAAATAATTAATTATTTCACTCCAAGATTCCATAAGACTACCTGTCATACCTCCATTTAACGATAAACCAATTCCTCCCTCCTTTACATTTCATGAACTACATTAGTTCCGGCATCGCCACTCTATTAAACTCAAAGGCGTATTAATATTTTTAAAACTGGATTCCATTAAAGAAACAACAACGTTGTAAAAAAAAAGAAAGAAAACACCTTTCTAACTTTTTTTTTTATTCTCGTTAAGTCAATCTTCAAAATTAACTCCTTCGAAAGAAGCAAAAGAAATCATGGCGCTTAAAAGAAGTGTGAAAGATTTGCAACTGTTGGAAGAGCTGTAAGTAATGATGGAAGAAAGGAAGGCGAGGGTCATTTCAATTAACCCGTGCTCAAAGCAGATCAAAGGTCAAGAGGAGGATCCGGCTACCGGCCTTCCCCCATTGACAACTTTTACACCCGCTATAAATCTTCGACGGCTTAAAAAACAAGCCGCTACGGATTCCACCAAATAACGACGGAGATTCTCCTGCTATTATCTTTCAATGAAGTATTTAGGTGGGTTGTTTTGCTGTTTACTGCGTTTAATGAAGGGCTTTATATTCGCCTCCATTCTAAAGATAATAAAACTGAATGTGTACAGTAGATGAAAATCAATGGATAGGTTCAATGAATTTCGACATTAAATGGATGATAGTAATTTTCAAAAATTAGCAAAATATCAGAAACGGCTTTCTGATGATGCCTTTTTTTAAAAAAATTATTGAGTGCAGACAGATTTTTAATATATTACATTTGAAAATAAGAAAATTTTCATATAATTTACGAATTTAAAAAAGAGAATTTGTCACTTTCTATGGCACAGTTATTCTGACAATTTCACGTGATTTGCATAATTGTAAAGCTATTACCGAATGATGCATGCATTTTTTTAAAATTAAAAACTATTAGCAGCATTTTTTAATTAGTAAAATAATCCATCATTTTTTTACAAGTAGCAAAACTCTTTTTTGCTTGATTAATTTACGATGGAGGTGGAGCAACAAAGGCTATTATCCCTCAGAATCGTCGTTTGTCTTATTATAATAAGTTGTACCAAGTTTAACTTACTGTTTATTGATTGGAATTTGATTACTGGAAATAGATTCGGATACATTTCGCTGACTGATCTCATGAATTAGTTTTGATAATTTCAAGATGAAAGGTTTATTAAACAATGAAAAAGAGTAACAATATGCATATAAATTCGTTTTTAGCGCATTATTAAGAAGTTGTTTTTATTTAGTTTTGATAGTATCAAATTAAATTCTGCAAGAATTCATTGGTTATTGGTTTCCGATTTGGATTTTCCTGCTGCCATCTAGTGGTATTTGTATACACTAAGCTACAATAGATGGAATAAGTTGGTTGTTCACAGATTTGCGATCTGTCACATATTACTTCAATTATTTTATGCTAGGTAGTTTAAGCAATCCAAATTAATCTTTGTACTTTCGAAAAGAAAACTTATTTTAACTATCAGAAGTATTCGTTTTTACCAAACATCTCGTTCAATATTTTCTAATCGATTACTGCTCGCAAAGCCGATATACAGGAAAAGAAATTTTATTTATTGTTACGGCTGATTTCGAAATAACGTTAAAGAATACATTAAAAACTTGAAACTTTCTTTCAGGTACAAAATACCCAAATATTAACCATCATATTTTGATTTCGGTAGTGTATAGAGAGCATAATAATTTATTACACTACTAATGAGTTTGAATCAATCTATTTTTTCCGGTGTAAAAAATACATATTTCATACTTTTCAACTCATATTCCATAAATTTAATTTGATTTTTTAAAAAAAATTAAACATATAAATTGAAAAAAATTACGCATTTAAAACGTTTTCTTAAAAATTTGATTGACTTGCACGTATTTTTTTTTAAAGTTTTAATGAATATATTGTGTTATCACTGTACGAGTTTTTATTGGTATATTTTTCTGTGTATAAGTATTCTGAATTGATCTCACTCCTAAATGTTAAATTAAAGTAATTTCAAGCAATTTTATAATTTTAAACATCTACAACAAATGACATAAAGAATTTTTTTTTATTTCGCTTAACACACGAGACGATATTCAATATTTCAATGCATATGACTCAAATGTATGGCATTACTTCGTTTAAAAAAAAAAATTGAGAGTAAAAAAAGTGAAGTTTTTGAAGATATAAATGAGCAATTAGATAGCCTTTCATAAGAGATACAAAATCATTAAATGCATGAGAAAAGGTTTACTTGATCTTGTTATCTGTTTTATTATTATTGTATGAATTTGTGTGTTTTATTTGATGGGCGTCATGACGAAAACGATGGATTCAATCATGTTTCCCGCTGAAATCGAAACTGAAATAAGTTGCTTGTTATTGCCTTGTAAAACTTATACAATTTTAAACTTTCTAATGATATACTAGCATTAAAAAAAAAATTCTTCCAAACTTTTTTCAAAACCAATATATACTTTTTTTTCTTTTTTTTTCTTATAAATGACAAATTCTTCTCAATCAAGTCCATTTTTTTACTTATGTGAGTAAATATTGTCAACAGATAAATATTTTTAAAGGAAAGTTTCTTTAAAAAGAAAAATTGGTAACAATATGGCGTCTTAAACATGAAACATGTTATTGCATTTGTCTTATGACCGTGACGTTATGTGAATCGAACTCATTGTTCAATTTTTTAATCATTTGATACTACAAATCATGAAATACATGAAATAATAACTTTTCAGAAATTTGTTCATAAAAATTAAATACAGAGTACTTTTAATGTAAGAGCAATTATATGATGAATGAACTGATTAATAAAATGAGACAAAAATATTTTTTTCCATTTTGTACGTTTGTTTTGGGAACAAATTTTACGTTGATAATAGACCGATCTGTGTCCCCCTTGCCTTCACTACTAAGGCACTGAACCCTCGATATTCAATAAATAATTTGACAAAAAATAGCCAGTCAAACTAATTTTTAAGGTAAATTTGTTTCTATTTAAGAATAATCCAAATCATAATTATATTGCGAATGTGGAGTAGTTAGTAATTCGCATTCGAACCAAAGATTATAATGGAAATTTCTACTTATCTCAATAACCAGAAAACTAGTCCTGACTCAGGAAACGATTTGTGAATAGTGCCCAAGTTATAGATCATTTTTTAGATGATCATTCAAGACATTCTTACACCAATGTTGTGCGCGCATCAGTCTAGCTAACCTTTTTAATAGGCTAATACTTTCATTCACTCTAGCTCCTATTTTCTACTGTTATGCAGAAATGCTAATTTACATAAGTCACTGTTCTTTCACAAAGAAAAGTTCTCAAATCAAATAAAGTCATAAAGTTGCTCAAAATGGTAACTGAAGGGGGAAACGCGTGAGAGCCCGTTATAGGTCTATTTGTAGACTTAAAACATATCTGTTAAATAAGTTTTCAGAAATTCAGATTAAAGTTAAATTTAAAATGATAATTACATAGTTCACAATATAGCTGAATATGAAAAAAAAAAAAAAATTCAGAACACATAAATAATAGAATTTTGAAATACATAAATTTTGAGCTAGCAAATTTATGTATTTCAAACATAAATTTTATATTAATAAAATAGTTACTGTTTTTTTTATATAAAAAAGAAGTTTTAACACTGGAGGAATTTGAGATAGCAAAATTTATTTTTTTAATAAAATAACTATTTTTTTTGTATAAACAATTAAGAAAAGTGAAATGAAGTTTTAATACTAGAGGAACGCATTAAAAGTTCCCAAATTGCAAGGAATAAATATTTTAATAAATAATTGAGTCGAATTTATTTTTCCGACCAAAAAAAGAGGGAGCCTTTTTAATTTTCCTTCAAAATTGATGATGGATCTATATTAATAGCCCATTTCAAATGCTTATCTTAATAGATGAAATTATTAATGCTATGAATTCGGCTATTCAGTGATTTTGTTCTTTTTTTAACATAAATATTTGTATGAGAAACTTCGCTAATAATTGTTTTTATCAGTATAATTTTTTTGGCTTTGTTTTTCTATAAAATATGTTTAATAAAGTAAAAATTTTCTTTGTTGCAAGCAAATATAATAAATACTTGTGCTATTAATTTAGAGCAAGCTTTGTAAATGACTCAATAAGTTGAAAGTGTTTGGAGCATCAGCACTTGAGTTAAGGGTAGTGAGTCAATGGGATTTCAGTGACGAATTTCGCTTTAGTCTGAACACTTAAGTCTCATCGGCTAACGATATGGTGATAAAGATGAACTCGCTTTCACCAGGAAAATATTACTGAAAGACAACATTTTCCGTCTAAGGGACATGTTGGACAATCGAACAAACCTCCATATCTTTAAGATGGAGTCTGTGACTTCCTAAAAGATACATATATGAAAGTTTTTCAGCTTTATATCTGCCTATTTTCAGATGCTGATGCAACGGATAACGTTTGGAACTCTTAGAACAGACAACTCAACCCTCAACCATTATATCATATAAAGTATGGGACATCGTTGAGCAGGGTGTCTGGCTGTCAGACGTGATCACACAACTTATTGAACTGCGGCATCATCTTATAATTTCATTTCTTTTTCACTAAAGTGTGATTTCCTCTTATGCCAAATTTTCTTTTAAAGTATTTCATCGGATAATTAAAGCGATTATTATCGTTCTTTCGCGTGAATTCTTATTTTATAACCATTTCCATTTACATATCACGTTTCCCGTTATCCTTTTAGAAATTTTGGATACCGGTATATATATATATATATATATATAAAATTATTAATGTTAGATAGAAATAATTTTAAATTATTCGAAATCAAGTTTAAAAAATTACAAATTATAATTAATAAAGCAAAATTTTAAAAATTTATCAAAACTAAAAAGTATAATTGTTTCAGAATTAAATGAAAAAATTAGTAAAATAACCGAAAGTCAATTATATTAAAAACATATCCTAAACTAAAAACAAACAAAATATTTTATATTGAAAAAAGCCATAAATTTACTGAAATGCAAATTCAACATAATAATTTTAACTCAAACCAAATATAAAACATCAATTAAAATTTACAACTAAGTTAAATACAAAAGTACTCAAGAAACAATAAATAATAGGAGAAAAGAATTAAAGAAAAACAAAACGGAATACAATTTGATTTAAATACTGTCTCATATTTTGGAATGGGAACTGTATATTTAAGCTAACCTTACGAATCCAACCATCAAAACTTCAATAATTACATTATCCTTAATTGTATAGACTTAGAAAAATCAAAATTCCATAAATGAACATAAGTTTAATATTAAAAAACTGAAACAGGGAAACAAATACATTGAAATAGTAGTAAATAAACAGCAACCCCAAAAAAATATTTATATAATACACGCTTAAAATTTTTTTTTAACTAAAAAAAAGTTAACATATACCTTTATAAAGAATTTGTTGTATACTTCTCATTCTATTATAGTGCGATATTAAATTCTTTCATAAATGCAAAAACTATTGATTGATTTAGTGACAGTACAAAGCTGGATATTTACTAAAAATACTTATCCAACTTAATTTAAATTAATCATTATAAATTCAATAGTTTTCGCAGAAAATAAAAAAAAAAAAACTATTGAAATTAGTTAATCCAAAAATATTAAAGTTCACAAACAAAGCTATTTTAAAAATATAATCCCACGGAAATCGAACTCAAATCAAGGAAGTAAAAATTTCACCTGTAGAATTATCGCACTCATCTTCAGGAGTGATATGCAAATTACAGGAAACCATCAGATGATAGTACGTCACAATGACGAGAGTGTAAGAGAGGTGTATATAAGGAATGGTAGCAAAGAAAGAAAATTATTCTCAAGCGTTCTATAAGCCACTCAGTGCCACAGCCGAAAAATTATGACACAGAGGACGCCTGTTGATGATTTTTTACGTGGTAGGGTTATCGGTCGCCTGGAATATGGGTGTACTCAGATGGAAGTATCCAAGGAACTTGGAATCTCACTAAGTTTCATCTCTAAACTTTGGCAACAATTCAAAAATGTTGGAAATGTCAACAGACGTTACAGTACAGGTCCCCCCCCCTCCGAGTTACAATGCCGAATGACGACCGGCATTTGGCCCTATTTGCAAAAAGAAGCAGACGAAGCACAGTACCAGGCCTTTCTCCTCAGCTATAGTCAGGCACGGGTACGACAGTTTCAAGGCAAATCGTGTACAGACGTTTGGGACATATTGGTCTATATCCTCGAAGGGTTGTCAGATGTGTTCCGCTCATGGCACCCCACTGTTACCAGTGGTTAGCCTGGAGTATAGAACATGCAATGTGGACATTGTCTTAGTGGGCTTGTGTGTTATTTTACGATGAGTCGAGGTTTAGCTTGTAGTCTGATTTACATCGGACTTTCATATGAAGAACGCTAGGAACCCGCTTCCACCAAGACAACATTATTGAACGAGACCGTTACGGTGTTGCAGGATTGCTCGTTTGGGATGGAATTATACTGGGCTCCAGAACTGATCTACATGTTGAAATCAAAACCATGAAAGACCATATTTGTCCGGACATCATTCTGGAACAACATGTACGTTTACTTAGAGCTGCCATGGACGCAGAATTTTTGTTTATGAATGACAATACCCGTCCTCACTGTACAAACTTATAAACGAATGCCTTCAATATCAATATATCATCCGTATTGAATGGCCAGCATTCTCACCTGACTTGAATCCGATACAGCTTGTGTGGGACATGCTTGGCCGATTAGTTGCAGCCCATCAACCATCTCCTACATGTGTATCGGATCTTCGGAGAGCATTGCTTGCTGAGAGGAGTAATCAAGATCAGTTCGATAATTTGATACTCAGCATGCCTAGGCGTTGTGCGGACTGTATTTCATCGTCTGTAGGACATAAGAGGTATTAACCATACAATGGTAAGTTTTTGTGAGGGAGATATTTTTTGTAATTGCTCCAGGTAGTGAAAATCGTAGTCCTTATGAATGGTATCATACATACACCATCTTTTTTGTTCTTTAGCTTTTGTTTAATAAATAGGCTTTATGAGTAAGTCATGTTTGTTTTGTTCCTGAATCTTTATTTGTTGGAGCTGGTATTATCCTTAATGTATGAACATGAGTGTATATATATGCATGCATATTTTCAGAACGTAAGAATTTTCTGATTCTTTTTTCTTTTAAAGTTTCGTGGGTTTTAAATATGTATATTTTATTTTTAATGGATTATTTTAATTAGGCTAAAATGAATCAAAATTCATTTTGTTGATTTTTTCTTTTATTTCTTTTATTTAATTACTATTATTATTTTGAATAAGGACTTGTATTTGGTTTTTACCATTTTGTTATAAAATAATTAGGTTGAGTGTGAAGGGTTGGATCCATAATGGTAGTGTAAAAACACATTCTCAGGCCCAAACCTTAGACAGACTTTCAAATTGCTTTACCTCCAGTTTTGACTTTTTTGTCCTATTTTTCTTTTTTCTTGATATCTGTTTTGTTTGTTTTGGCGGTGTTTTTCTCAATTAAAATGGTAATAAATGATATTTTTTTTTCTATTTTGACTTCTCTTCTTAACATATTTTTTAAAATTTCATTGTCTAGCTTTCATTGTTTTTATGGTATGTATTTTCACAATGAGTTTATTCATTAACTTGGTAAGTAATTTAATATTACCTTCAAACATATTGTTTCGACATGAGTTGATGCTTCACTGCAACGCTTCTCTTAAAGAGGAAAAGATCGATTCACAAAGATGTCACCAGTTAACAAAAGAGAGTATAACAAATGCTCCCTTCACCTTGGTGACGGATTTGGAGACCATTTGGCGACATCGCGAAAAACGGCGACTTTGAAAACAAATAGAAAGTACTCAAATGTGTTGGAACAGAAACGAAAAATCAATAGGGAAGAAAGTTAAAGACTTTTCGTGAATTTTCCGTGTGATGTCACGCCTGCCTGGGAGAAGTATAAATACGCCAAGAGCTACAGTCTGAAGTGAGTATGGCAAAAAAATCGGTCTTATACGGAGTCAGTTTGCCTGTGGAGACTGCTTTGTAGACCGATCGGGGGAATCGTGGCCGACTGAATCTGCTGGAGATTCGGCTTGAATTCAGAGGAACTGTTACGGAGAGTCTGTGATTGGAGACTCTGTTGAGGAAATCAATCGAGGGATTGACTGAACGCTGTCGGCACTTGAAGTGGAGCATGCTGAGTGAATTTGCGAAGAAGTAACGTGCGAATGAGTTCGAATCGTCGGAGCCTACCCTGGAAGTGCAGAATATTACTGTGGAGGTTGGCCGCTGTGAAGAGTAATAAGCTGGTGAGCTGAATATTGTTGAAATAATAGTGACTGTACTTAACGTGTTTTGTTTCTGTTTCTGTGTCACTGTATATTTGTGTACTGTTATTGTTCAAGATGTGCTAACTGTGTATTGTCTTGAAGATTTACGAATAAATCGTCATTAGTCGTTATCCTACGAGTTGGTATTAATTTTTATTCCCCTCACACGCTGAGAAAGGAAACAAAAATTTCCGTAACAATATTTATTTCGCAATACTATTAAACTTTATTAATGATATTTTTTTGCTATAAAAATTAAATTAATTTTTAAAAAAGCTCTAGAATTCTACAATGAAAGTCTAAGTAATAGAAATTCACACTCAATATATATAGTGTAGTTATGTAGTAAAAATTAAATTCATATCTTTTATTCTTATCGAGTTATGAATATGCAATATTTGTTCTTTCTCTCAGTCTATTAACCCTCAACGCGTCTGCAATTTGACATGGAACAATAATCCATGGGATCTCTTACCCTCTTGCTGCGGTCCAAGTGAATTTAATCAGAAACACTGAAGATTCGAACCAGTATACGAACGTCTGCTCAGTCAAGAATATTAATCTAAGCAGATTGTTAGTTATGGATGTAAGTTCGCACTCGTCAGCTACGACTTATTCGCTATTAATGATCATCCTTTAACCGCTAATTTCCGATTTCTTACTTTTAACTTTCCAACCTCCTCTTTTAGCTATTTAGCTTCGCTAATATATACGTTTCTTCGATTCAATTCATGACATTTCTTTTGTTCATCTAATTTGCGTAGATCACGTTTCCTTTGGTTGGGTAGAGGTTTCATTTTATGCAATTCACTTCAGAAAGATTCTCCAAGATTAGTGAAGGAAAAATCCCGAACAGCCCAACGTTACATGCTTTCTGATTATTTCTGATTGATTTCATTTGTTTTAAAATGAAATATAAATATCAATTTTTAAAAATTAATACCTTGCACGATATTGTAATATTCTAAAAATGCTTAAGCGTATTCGATAATGTTGATACTAATTTAAATTGTAACATTAGCGTCGAATTTAAAAGAGTTACGCATAATAAAATTTTTTAAACCATGGAAATTTCCTGTGGATTGACCATGAGAGGTGAAATTATACAACCTCGTTATATTAGTTTAAAGTGTTCTAATAAGCACTTTTAATTTTAATAGACAGAATGCATTCTATATTTATTTGGTAACATACATCAAATATACAATTTTTACTATTTTCCTCTCCCATTTGATGTCATTTTTATGTTTCGTTATACTAATAAATGATTTATATCGTTGTAAATGTTTTCCCATGACAAAATGAGTATCAAAATAACTCAGAGGTCAAACTCAACGTTTAATCGGTAGCCTCGTGGCGCAATTTTTTTCCGAGAAGGCGTTTCGAGACGAAAAAATTCTGGATTTAATATCAGCCAATAAATCAGAACCCGACTTCCCTTCGACAAGCATTCGCTGCTCTTCTTTCTATAACCACCCGTATGAAATACAAATGAGAGAAGACTCGCTTTGACTTTAATGAGTGTTCTTACTGATAAGAGCACCTGATTTTGGGCCTTTAGTTTTTGATCAAAAAACCTCCAGGGCAGGAGTTCTTGAAAAACCGTGGGCGTGGGAGACCGGAAAAGGAATTTTCTTTATTATGTGTTTAATGCGTTCCTCAATGTAATTTTCATCGTGTTAGGCTGACATTTATGGCAGACTTTAACTCACAGTGGCTAACGAGCACTTTTCATAGAACTGCTTTTACGGAATTCCAGAAAAATAACCTAATAGTTCTTAAAAAGGAGGAAGAGATTCCCATTTATATTGTAAGTTTCTGAACAAAAAAAGAATAAAATGCTTTGTTTTAAATTAATTATACCGTTAATTATTTTTGAAAATAATTTACCAAAAAAATAATACATAAAGTACATACTTAACGTGTTTATACAATACGAAAGAGCTTTTAAGAATAAGCCACCGACCCCATTTTTATTCAACTCGTTTCAGAACAGTATTCTATCTTAAAAGAGCATATTTTTCTTTCTTTCTTTTTTTTAGAGTTATTTTTATCTTTGTTAATTCCCAAGATAAATTTTTTGTGTGTGAATCTTTTTTTTTTTTCTTTCTCTCTCTGTTTCATTTACTATTCCAGGTAAACTTTTGGTTGAATAATATTATGCATCATTATCCCTGTAATTATTGTTGTGGTTGCAATTTTGAAAATTTAAAAAAAAAAAAAAATGCAGCATTATTTGCTATACTTTTCATGATCATTTAAATCACTTTGTTGGAATCTTTCTTAGTCTTCACAGAACATTGCAAATAAATATTAATTTCATTTTTTCAGAAAACTAAATGCAAAAAAGCAAGTTTTCCGTTACTTTTCCTCTTTGTTTTAATTACTTGCGTCTTAATCTCAGCAAGAAAATTAGTATCTGGATTAAAAATATAAATAAAGCTAATTTCCCGATTCCCCTCAAAAATGTTTGGCAAAATACTATTTTTCCGAATCAGCTTAAAATCAGCTATGATAAATCTGTTTATTTGAATCTTTTTGTCAACTATCTAGTTGCCTCGGCAGCCAAGTGTTCATGATCGCGAATTCTTGGTCAGGTTTGTTTCCATCAGTGGTGGGTTCGAGTCCTGATTCTACAGACCTATCCTCATCACTTGATCTAGGTTCACAAGTGAGAGACCCGTGTGGTGGCCAGAAATGACCGAATAATCCCAATGTAGCTCATGCATGCGGTAAGAGGCGACTAAAATGGGTACCCAGCGTCTGGGGGTACAGCCATGTCCCCTGCCTTTGGGGATTATATCAGGGGACCGCAGGGACTTGCCTTCTTCAGGTAAGTACGGGCATCATGACCCCGAAGCACCCAAATGACATTCTCCTTTCCTATGGGGTTTACTGTCTTTGGTGAACACGGGTGACGCACCCCCAGGTTACCCTAGCGATCCTTCTCTATTTTCGACCCTCCTTCTTGTCAACCAATTTTTGTCTTTATTTTTTTTTTCAATTTCTTCGCATCAATACCACAGTTAAATCTTGTTTGGCGCAGCATAGCCACATCTGGCTCTCGCTCCAATAAACTTTATAATCATTCACTCACTCACAAGTGAGAGGTCCGTTTTTAACAACCCTCGTGTTGGTATTAGATGATGCGTTAATAAACAATTAATCGTCAACTTTCTGAATAGCTTGAAATTAAATTTCAATTCTAAAAGTATTTAACCGAGATAGTTTTTTTTTTAATATTAAATTCTTGTATATTGCACAAGCATTTCTCGTAAAATTTCAGACAACTGAGTTCATCTTGGAAAAAGGGATGAACGTATTGATTTCATTTAAATTTTTATTTATCTCATCTTCCCCTCTCTTGTTTTGAATTTTGAACCCGAGAGATTTCAATACTTTCTCTTCAAATCAAACTCCCGTTCATATTCATTTTTTTTTTATACATTAAACTCTTAAAATTTCAATTTAAATATTATTTTAGTTTATTATTTTTGCTTAATTATTCTACTTCTGTGCGTGTTTATATTTCTTAATTACTTATTTTATATATACAACTGTACACTCATTGGATATCTTAGCAACTAAAATGCATTATAGTTTTTGCCTATAAATTTCATTTCTTTATTTGAGAACTGATTCTATTTAACAGAATCAAATTTATGGAAGAAAAATTTTATTTTTAATATGGAATACGAGCCCTTTTTCAATTCAGTTAATTTAAGTTTCGCAGGAAAGAATGCGTTTTCTCAAAATTTTTATCCGCTACAGTCATTGCGATTACTTAAATTAGTCTGCAATATCGATGATAAATTCCTTTTTTAATTTGATGTATTTGTCAGTTTTGGAAATAAAGAAGATGGTATATTTTCTGAATTTTTTTTATAATACCGTATGAATTTCTTATTACATCTTTTTATAACTTTTTAAGAATGACAATACATTATTAAACATTTTTATTATTCGTGGAATATAATTTTTTTTAAAATAACTAAATCGTTTTAATTCATAATGCAAATTTCCAACAGTACTTCTTACAAAACGTTTCACTAATAATTGAAATCTTTTCGATATCAAAAAACGGTTTTTAGTACGAGTGTTGTAGGGAAAGCTTTTCGAAACTATATACACGAATGATATAATACTGTCTCGCTTTCTTACGTCACCTGAGCAGTGTTTCGTCGCCGGTGGGAACTTCATTCAAATTATACAGGACCGCATCTACCATCGAGACTTCTCATAACTCTCTCTTGCGCCCGTGGTTGATATCATCCCCCAAATTGTCCCAGGCTCATACATTAAAACCCCATAAAAACCCAAAACCCCAACGATATGTCATATGGGACCCCACCCGTGCACCTATCTGCAGCCTGTATCTCTACCCCCGCTCACCTTTGGCATAATAAGCCTTCTCTAAAATTCAGGAATTCGAGAGAGAGCAACAAAAAACAAAGGGAAAAGTGGACGCCGTCTTTCATTAATCGCTGTTCTATGATGCGATGATTATAAGTCACGGTTATATATGAACTAAAGTAATGTGGACCCCCTCTCTAATGACATATGGCCGCAAGCTCTGGATGTCGCTGTCCGACATTCCAGAGGGGACGCAACAAATTGCGCTTGCGAACATTCGCCGTTTTTTTTTTTTTTTTTTTTTTCTTTTCCCTTTCCGGTGAAATGAAATTTTATCCAGAGGTGTGATCGAAATTATTTATTGATGGTTTGGTTTTGATTTTATACGATTGTACCCTGCACTAGAAGTTTGATATGGAAATCCGTGATTATGTATGCAAATTCTTATTGTTGGACAGCAATGCAAAATTATGGAGTGAGAGGTTTTTGTTTATAGTCAAGCATTGTGGCACACAACGAATATCTTTGCCGCCAAGACAACATTACAGCACGAACAAAACTTTCCTTTAAAATATCGTAGCTTAATTTTTAAAATTTCTAATTATATCTGATTATTGATAACGTGCCCCAAAATTCGCCAGTGATTCGTATTGAATTAAAGCACCACCTCCAATTCTGCAACTATTATTTTAGAAAATAAAACTAATTTCTACCACACCATTTCTCTTTTACTGTCTTGCACTGTGTATCTAACAATGAATATTCCGCTTTCACAGAGAACAATGAAATAAATTTGTTTATGCTATGCTTACTAATTTATGGAGTTTCTCAGTGCCCTGTAAATTAATGCTAAAAAAAAGTGTCGATTCGCATTAAAAAATTATTATTTTGTTTTAACAATTACTCATCGATTTTAAGTCTTTGCATTCAGTATATTCTTATCGAGACTAGGTCGTAGTAATACTAAAAGAAAAACTGCTGACAAGCATCGGTATTTCCAAGAAAAGTGAGTATTGGAGCATTTTTAAATGTGATGTAAAAGATAAAGTAACCTGCTCGATATGCAATCATGCTATCGATTTACCGAAGTTATACAACATAAAATGTCTCCATGTACAACAAAATCATATGATTGGAATAACAAGGAGCAAGCATCCCCGCTATGATGGTAGGTTAAGAAAAGAAAAGCTTCTACAGTAACTACACTTGTCTGAAAAATCAAGATAATTTGTAAATTATGTTCATTTTTGCAAAAAGTATTGAACCAAAGGTATTAATTACGTAGCTTATGAATTAATCAAATATTCAGAGTCGAATACACATGCGTGTTTGCGAAGCCATGACTATAGAGTAAATATAAGCGCACGAAGGATTGACGGTGATTTGTATGCTCGCACTTCTCCTCGACGTTCGCTATCGTTTTTCGCCAGAGTTGGGTAAATTTTGTAAGGTATCAGGTAAAACGAGTAGCAATTGGATGACGGAACAAGATGGAAAATTATTGGTAGGTTAGAGGCTCGCAAATAACAAGCGCTGGTCGCTACAGACCTCGATGTAACGCCCTATGTAGTCAGCCATTTGTAGAAATAGTTTCAGGGCATTGGTTCCATAATGAGAACTAAGCAAGGTTGACCAAGATCGACCGATTGTTATTTGGCACTTTCAGCGTGGCAATACAAGATTGCTACTGCTTCACAGATTTCACGTGAGTTGTATACTACCACTGGAACATAAGTGTCACGATCTACAGTAGCCCGAAGCCTTCTTGAGAGAAGGCTGTATGCTAGAAAATCCTTTAAGTCCCTCTCAACGAAGCCTCACGAGAGCGCATTTAGCATGATGTATACAACTCGCACCTTGGACCAAACTTCAGTGAAGAATCTTGCGTTAACAGATAAGTCTAGATTAAGCCTGGTTCTCAGCCGGTTTACCAGTATCGAAAGAGAGCATGGGACATAATATCATTCATCTCTCAACAGAGAAACGAATAATTACGGTGGTGGAGATGTTACGGCTTGAGCAGGTATTATGTTGGACCGTTGTAAATCTCTGAATAGATTTGACAACGACTGCTATCAGGTACAGGAAAGAGATCTTAGAATTCTATGTTCAATTTTTCAGGGGAGAAGTTTGTCCTGGATTTCTATTAATGGATGAAAACACTCGTTCACGTACTGCTGAGCTGGCCGATGATTATCTGGGAAGTGAGGATTGGCCAGCCATATCTCTTGATTTTAACTCTATAGAAACGTGTGGAACACTTTCTTGGAAGAGCAAATACATCTCGACCCCCTCCCCTCCTAGAACCATTCCGGAGTTAAAACTTGCCTTCTTGCAAGAGTGAGATCGTCCACAGCCTCCTGTCCATTATGTTGTCACGATGTGCGACCTGTCTAGCTGAGAGAGTGGACCATCTCCTATATTAGACTAATTTCCATTTCAATATCACATCGATGATTTTGGACATCCCTGCATTATTAGCTTTACTGAAAATAATGTGTATATAAATAGAACCTTAATATATATATATATATATATATATATATATAAATTGATCATCATCAAATCATATATATATATAAATTTACTCCATTTTCTATGTTATGAAAGTATATTTATAAAAAATCTATTAAATTCTATCCCTAAGTCTTTTTAGAAATTCGATATGATGTGCAAATTCTTTAACTTTTGCACACGTGTACATATATTGTGGCTTTTATTTGCCAGAAATCGGCCCATACCCGAAAATAACATGCTTGTTCTAAGTATTGTGACGCTTTTCAAGTGACAAAAAATCAATAATATTTCGATGAATCAAAACTAAACTTCTTCGTCTTAATCTGATTCTCTTAAATTTTCTTTGAGTATCGTTAAAATTCTTCACGCATTAACAAATATTTAATTTTTAAATTCACATACATGTATATTTAAGTCTACCATATTGTTTACGAACCGATGGAACATGACCTAGTACCAGGCTTAAGAATTACAGCGGCTATATATTCAATTATCATCAAGAATACATTGTATTGTAGAAGAAATTTACTTCTAAATTCGCACGAACAGCCCCCTCCTTTAATAAAAAAAAAAAGCTCATCTTATGGTTTCGTAATGGTTAACAGCCATTGTTTCATGTTTTTTTATAACCTTAATGTATATGCTTATCATTGTGCAACAACTCATAATCTGGCGAAGTTAAATATCCGAATACAAAATATGATCTTCAAAGTTTTGTTAAAAAAAGTTTACTTAATCTCACTCTAATAATAATAACTCCTTAATATTATTTTTACTAAAGTTATTATTATAATTTAGAAACATTTAATGTACTTTTCATGCATGAAATTGAAAATTCTTAACTCGAATTTTTCAAAACAGGTTTAATATCCCTCGAGTCCGGAGAAAAAAATTATTAATATCATTAAGTTATTTAAGACTGCACAAGTACCCAAGAAATAACAAAAAAAATCGGAATTCCCCCCCCCCCTTTTTACGGTAGCATATATGTTTGGAAAATGAGACTCAGAATTTCAAAACCGATATCCGATTGGTTTTTAAGATATTGGAAATTTTCTGAGAAATGTCAGTCTCAAAACTTGACAGTTGAGT
>BMAW01066290.1:305300-332446 GCA_019974015.1 Nephila pilipes
GTGGCAGCCGCTGAAAGTACATTGGCAGCCGGTAGCTGCGCATATGAAGCGGCTATTTGGCAAAGCGAAGCGGAACCAGCCAGCAGCGTTAAAAGCGGCGATGACGCAGCGGCGTAGCTGTACTGGCTGGCATGGTACGCAGCGCGGTAAGTGCCAAAAATGGCTGCTGTATTGCTGCTTTAAGCGTATTTGCTATGTTTTGGCTGCTGGTTTACATGTGCTGTATTTAAGCGCCTTACTACAGAAGCGCCAGCTGTTGGTAAATGGCAAAGGTAGCAGCGTGCTGTTGCTAAGCGTTTTACGCGTGTTTTGCGAAGTGTTTCAAAGTATGGTTTCGGCGGCGCGTATGGCGCATAAGCGTATACATACGCAAGTGGCATGAAGGGGCGTACAGCATGCTTAGTAGCCAGCTGCCGAAAACATCATTCAAGCCCGAACTTTATCTGGAAACCATCATTAAAGCCCATCGTAACGTAAATTCAATCAGCTGGTACCGTCCAGTTATCCTGAAAATATTAATTAAGAAGAAAAAAGGTCGAATTAAAGAATCTACTATAAATTTTTTATACTTTCAATGAAAATAATCCAAAGATTCACAAAGATTTTCGATTGTCTTTAAGTCACCCGATCACTGCTTTTATATCTATTTAATTCTACTTTTCGGTTAATTGTTTGGCTTCCCGAAATTAAATAATACCATACATGCAACCGCTGTTACATACATACATACATACATGTTACAAGCAAGGCTATTGCTACATACATATATATTCATTGAACATTGTCAAGTCAGTGTTTCTTTATATAGCGGATAAAAATTTTCAATTTTGGGACCGAGCACAGCAGCCTGGGTGTTATTTCGTGTTTGTGAGCTGGGTATTTTTTTCGTGGGTAATAGAGTTATTCACCATTACTGAAAACCTTTCAGCTTAAAACACGCAGCCGTAAAAACGGTAAAAGGGTCGAAAGTGGTGAATGCTCGATGATGAGTCTTCACCATACGACAACGTGAAAAGTTTGTCGTTGAAGAATTAAAAGAAAGAACCAATAAAATAAAATCAGCCGTCTTCTTTACTGTAAAGTGAATAATTCTATTAATTTTCTATCACCATCATTATTATTATAATCATTATGTCAACATAAACCAAATTGTAATATCTAATAATTCACGAAGAAATTTAAATTTTCTCGATGACTTGTTTTCAATTCTAAAAGTAACGACTTTATTTGAAAGGTACTTTTACACAACAATTTCAAACTTATATGCTCGTAAAATATGACAAGAGATACTACTTTCTCTCCAAAAAAGCACTATCAAGATATAAACGAGCGAATTTTGACAAACAAAAGCTCTATAACAAATAATCAGTTCATATAGTAAATGATTGTAATACCTTGGTCATACGATAATCATCTTATTAAATTATCAAGAATGATACCTCATCAATAGTTTTCAGAAATGCCATTTAGCGAACACAATAAAACCTTAAATTAAAAAACCAACATTGAAGATATCAGTACTTTCTCACAATGAAGCCAACTGCCTAAAGAAATGCAGTTTATAACAAATATTTTCCTGAAGACAAAAAATTATTTTTAGTTATCAGGCACATAGTTCTTTTCACTTTCTCTGGGAATAGTTGATAACGTATGTTTTCGTTTAAAGAGTGAAAAAAAAAAAGAATTTGCATGAACGTATGGTTAAAAAACCTCTGAGGTTAAGTCAGCAGAAGAGAGAGTGAATATATATTGCTAGAATTTAAAGTCGATTTCATTCATAAAAACTTTCCCGATGAAAACTCTCCATTAGCTCTTTACCAGTCGTCATCAAAAAATAACGCATTAAGCGACCAAAGACGCCTCAGCATATATTACATACATACATATTGCCACATATGCGTGCGTGCGTGTGCGTGTGTTTCAGGTGTAAATTAACATAAGTATTTTTTATATGAATGCCTGTAAAATGGTACGAAGTTTCTCCATTTCATAGTAATGAATATCTGAATCATTAGTTCGAATTTTAAGTTCATATGAATTGGGCGAAATTTAGTAGAAATAGTCATGAAATTTTTTTTACCCAAAGTATGATCATTTTTTTTACTCAAAGCTTAATTATGTTAATACTTCATATCATGATTATTAACGTCAGTCAACGCTTTCGTACCGACCAGTCGTTAAACGCACCAGCACATAGAAGTTTCCTTCATTGGTCAATTCAGTATACCTCTGGTACCATCAACAGTCATACAAATAATTTACCTTATCTGGTAATTTTAATAGAACTTTTGAATAATTGGTTTGAAGAATGCCATTGTTTATCTATATTCATATTTTATTTTCATTAATATAGGTTTATTTTTTTAAGAACTGGTGAGAAGAACTGCTATTTTTCTTGTTAGTTCGAGTCAATATTTTTTTAATTTTTTCGGTAGTAAAAATTGAGAAATTGTGAATAAATTATAGTTTAATTATTAATTCTAATAACAATAATTTTACTACCGAAAAAAAAATTAGAAAAGATATTGATAATTTCTTAAAAAATTAGCAGTTTAAGTATAGTTCACCTAAGGAAGTTCTTAAAGAATATAAATTTTATATTAATGAAGAATAAAAATACTTGAATTTGTAGGTAAATGGTAGCATTAATATTAGGTATTCAAAAAGTTCTATTAAGAAATTACAAGATAAATTCATTATTTGTAATATTGATAAGGTACCAGGGGAATTATACGATTATTTGTGAGAAGCTATATATGCTGATTTGACGTTTAAGCATTTAATTAATTTTAAGCATTTATTTGTGTTAATGATCATGATATGGAAATTATTAATATAATTAAAGCTTTGAGTAAAAAATAAGTCATACTTTGAATTAAAAAAAATTTCCTTATTTATTTCTAACTACTAAATTTCACTTAGTTCCTTTATGACTTAAAACTGTGACTAATGGTTCAAATATTTATATTACTATAAATGGAAAACTTGTACAAAAATTTTACAAAATACCATTCATATAAAAAATACTATGTTGAATTTACACACACACAAACACACACACACACACACACACACACACATATATATATATATATATATAGGAAAGGAACAATCTTTGGCGTCCTTAATATCTATGCATTCTTATTTTTTGATAACGATAGTAAAATATGGAAAGTTTTCATGGAAAAGTTTTATGAATGAAATCGACAATTCTAACTTAATTTTTCTCTTCTCTCTCTCTTCTGCCCCAACTTATAGAACAACCATACGTTCATACAAATTTCTTTTTTTTTTTCCTCTTTAAACGAAAACATACGTTGAAATAATATTTCTAAGAGAAAGTGAAAAATTTATGAATGGACCTTATATTAACTAAAATAATTTTTACAGTCTTCGGAAAATATTTGTTATAAACGCATTTCTTCTGGGTAGTTGAAGCTCATTTATTTTTTGAAAAGGTATATTATGTAATGTTGGATTTTTTAATTTAAAAAAAGGTTTATTATTATTCCTTCGTAAGCATTTCTGAAAGTATTAATTAAAGTTATCGTTCTTGATAGTATTTAATAAGATAATTATCGTATTAAAAAGGTTATTACAATCTCATTTACTATATGTGAACAGTTGAATCTTTGGTATAGAACTTTTATTTGTAAAATTATCGTTTATATCTTGATGGAAGTGTCTTTTGGAGAAAATTTTGTAGTGGAAGTACTCTCTTGTCATATTTTACCAGAGCGTCTATAAGTTTAAGTTGTTGTATAAAAAGTTTTACTTCCAAAATAAAAATTCGGTTAAAGCTTTTCGAAGGTTAGAAATAAAAGTCATCCGGAAAATTTAAATTTCTTGGCCTGTGGATTGATGCGTTATTTTAATTTAATTTTATGTTAATAATGATTATAATAATAATGATGGTGATGAAGATTAATATACAGATATTCACTGTAATTAAGAGGCCAACAGTTTTATTTTGTGGTTCTTTAACTAGTTCTTAACTTGACTTCCTTTTCCGCATTGTCAGGAAATATGTTAAGCGATACAACATCATGAATTGACATTCCTTACTTCGATTATTTTACCGTTTTTTTGCAACATATTTGCGTGGCATTTAAGCAGAAAAGGTTTCAAGCATGGTGGGAAAATAAATATTACCCACAAGGAAAAAAAATACTAGCTCACAAAATTTTTAAAAAAATAGCTTTAGACACTGTAAAATGGTCCAAAACAAAATTGAGAACATCCATATGTAAAGAAATTTTATAATATGAATACATATATATATATATATATATATATATATATATATATATATATATATATATATATATATATATATAGTTATATATGTGTGTGTGTGTATTTGAATTTCAGAATTAGGTAGATTAACCAAAGAAATGAATTAAATAGATATAAAGCTTAATTGTGGAACAGTACAAGCTTAAAGATAATCAAGAAATCTTTTTGAAGTAGATCTTTGGATGTATTTTCGACAAAGTATAAAAATTTATAGTAAATTCTTTAATTTATTCTTTTTTTCTTCTTAGTTAATATTTTCGGATGCTGGTTCATTTTTAATTTGGTTAGATTTACGACATTTACAGTGACTTTAATAAGTGAACAGTCATGGTTGCGAGTTCGGGGCAGATGATGTTTCAGTTGAAGCCTGATTTCACTAAAGACCCGTCATGCGGTAGACCTGATGCACGTTAATTCAGTAAATACTCAAAGTCTTAAAGTTAGCATTGTGTGGTAGTTAGAACTATAGAAGTCTTGGCTCAAGCGTCATCCTCGTCGCTTGACCGTAGCTCAAAATTACTAGGTCTGTCGCCAACAGCTTTGGAATTGCTTCATAGTGCAACATTAATAAGAAACCAGCCAACCAATATTAAATTTTGGCAAACGATACTATACTAATAGAATTAAGTACCATTCATTCGTTGAAACTATAACTATAAATTCTGTAAATTTATAATAATTTAAAATTTTAATAATAAATCTAATAATTAAAAATTTTAATAATAAATCTAATAATTAAAAACTTTAATAATAAATCTAATAATTAAAATTTTTATTTTAAGTACTACTTATATGCATTTATATTTTATAAATATGTGGTCTAATTCTATTATCCAACTCGTCAGTCATCATAAATACTAATAAAATCTTCAAATCTTAAGTTCAACTTAATTCCAAGCATAGATAAAGTAACTAAAATAGTCACGCAGATATAATTCAAGAATATAGTCAATTACTTTTCAAAGCGTTATTTATTGTTTCTCTAAAGCTGAAGCAAAAGTCTTATTTATTGTTTCTCTAAGCTGAAAATTTGAATATAAAGCCAGTCAGGAAGAGACCCATGTTACAAATATTATACGAATGTGAACTATTTTATCATCAATAACAAGGCAAAATAGTAACAATAATAAAATATCGATAAAAAGAAAAGTAGGTTATCCAAAATTATTGCAAAGTCAAATTTGAATGTACGTCAATTTCAAAAACCTGGATACATTTTCAGAACAGAACATTCCATAATTCCTACTTCACCCCTCGTATCCCAACATCCCATGCACAATCCTCCCCTGCACCTCCGAGAGTAGAGCAACAGGTAGGTAGGACCACGTGATAACAGTCGGTAGATTTTACCAGAGGTAGAAAAATCTCCATCAATCAAGCACTACAGTAAAATTGGCCGAACTCTGTGATTACCGCTAAACATTGGCACAACGCAGATAAGAGTGTAATGGCCATAGCCCTCCCCCCTTCCTGTTTTTTACGTCGCCAGGGGGAGGGGGAGGAAGGCCTCTCTGTGAACCTTTTCTTTCCTCCCCCACCAACTTTTAGTTCGGTTTTGTTCTTCGCCATGTTTTTTCAATGATGATGCGTAATCATTAACTCGCCAATGGTCTCCGCACTTCCCTCTCCAGCGAAACTGCTATTTTGGGGAAATAATCGCTTAGATTGGCGCCTTTGAGCTTTTCGAAATGTTTACATACGAGTATATGTACCAGATGCAAGCATATATATTTTATTAAAAAAGAATACATTGTACCAATGTCTATTTGGAAAAATCATCTCAAAAATTGCATTACGCAACTCAACAAAGGTAGTTGTATTACAAAAAAAGTATTAATGGTCTGCTGGATACCTGAAAAAATTATCATGTGCTTAAAAAGAATATCTCTATCAGACCATGAGAGAGAGAGAGAGAGAAAGGTAATGTGAAAATCAATACATAATAAAGGGCAATAAAGTACGTTAAAAATAAAATAAATAAATAATTGTTCCATAAAGAATATCTCTTTCTGTTTTAATTCTAAGCCCATTTAAGAGGACACGAGTCGCACACAAAATTATTCACACACACACACAAGATTGAAGCAAACAATGTAATTTTCAACCATTAATAACAAAAATTGTATAAATAGAATCATTTTTAAATTAACTATTGTATTTTTTGAGTTAAGGGACTTGTGTTTTTTATTATTATTCTTAATTTTAATGGCATTCAATTTTCTCGCTATGATTTTAATTTTGTTCAAAATGCTCTTAGTGCTCCTCAAATTTTACCCAGAAGCAGCGAAATTTTAAAAAATTATTTTGTATTTCATGAGAAAAAAGTCCCACATGAGCCTTTGGTTATGTTGATTTTTTTAAGTATGAGAGAGAGAGAGGGGGTGGGGAATACGCAGCCGAAGTTCAAAATTCACAATTTGTTTTCCTGTTCTATTAATAATTCAGTTTAAAAACCCATTCTTTAAATTATTTGTTTTATGCTTAAAGATGTTTAATTTTTTTTCATAAATTTATTCTAAATATTAAATCACAAAAAATAACCATATATAAACGGCGAAAATTTGAATAACCCGTAAAGTTCAAAATACAAAATATGTAATATAACTAAATTTAATAACCATCGAACTGAACTTCGCAAACATAAAACCAAAATGTAGCATTTCGATTTCCCTTGTCCCCTTAAAAATTAAAATTTGACAATAACTCCCTGATATACTTGAGCCTATTAATGCTGTATTCGCCTAATAATAAAGGATATTTCCCAATGCCGGAACATATCTTCATACAGAGAAATGGATCTTATGTTTATATAGTTGGACTCCACTATCTCATACAGAAAGAAGTTTTTTAAAATATGACTCATTTCTATTCCTGATATGTGAAATGTGCTTCATTTTTCTCCGCTTTCTTCAATAACAAATGGATTTTTAACTATATACGATAAAGTAGTGTATTTGGTTGGTTTAATGGTATATAGAACTATCAAAGAATATTATCCAAAATTGTGCGTTCAGTAATTGTTTCTGAGCTGTAAAGATACTGACTGATTGTTTATTAACGTCGCAGCTCGATGGCTAATGGTGACGGACCTCGTAATTTTGAACCTCGATCAAGAGATGAAGACGACATCAAAGGTAGTATCCACATCGCATAACACCAACGTGAGGACTTTGAGCCCGACAGATTAAATATGTATCATTCGAGCGACACGAAAGATCTTAAGTAGACTCAAGAAAGGAGGCTACAACTCGGTGGAAATAACGCTGACCATGCCTGCAAGGATACATTGTGATTAATAAGTATATATATATATATATATATATGTGTGTGTGTGTGTATTATCAAATTGGGGCATTTTTTATTAAGTTTTTCCGAGTTTCAGTCCTGATCTTTAATAGTAACTTTAATCACATGTTTATTAAAAAAACAAAGCAATCGAAAGACGTGGAAGGTAAGTTAATTTTACCTCTCTACAATATTGAACATTGTCGCTCTAAAAATAGTTTCTTATATCTTCGTTTCTCTTTGCATATTTATGAAACGCATGTATGTAATTATGAAGAAAATCAGTGAGCTAGCTATATTGAAACAACATTATAAAAATATGGTGCAGAAAAAAGTTCTTAAATACTAAATATAAAAGATAAAATCTACGATGTACAAAATGTGTAATACTTAAATAAAAAAAAGAATTTTCTAAATAATACTTTTAATATTAACAAAGTTTTAAGCAGAATTCAATTATTTTTTACATTGAATTGGAACATTAAACTGAGATGTATTTTTCACGAGCGTGGATTCAAGTAATACTTCTATAATTTATTACATACAATTGTAAGAAAAGTAAATACAAGATATTGCTAAAGAGCATTGAAAATAAAGATAATTGATTTTTTCCCCTAAGATTAGAGTTGTACAATTCCAAACAATTCCCTATTGATTATCGTAAAATGCAATAAGTGCTCTTTTTTGTGACTAGTGCAATACAAGAAGCTATCAAAATATCATTGATATATATTATTCCTTATATCGTATACGAGTACTATTGATTCAGGAATATTCCTTCAGATCGGAATTGATAATTCACGCATGAAAATTCAACCATCCATCGATGTGTAGATCCAGAGATTCAGTTTATATGGAAATTAAAATAATGCATATTTTTAATTATAGAAATTGTTTCTCTTTACTCCCAACTCTGAGGTAAATAGTATCATTAAGTTAAGATTTAAGTTTGAATATTTAACATCAGTAACTAAATTAGTAATATTGCATACTTTTTTTTTTCTATTTAAGGGATTTTTATCATTCCAAAGAAATGACGAAGCTTTGAATTCATCGGTGTTTTATAGCAGTAGAAATTCACTTTCCTTTCAAGTTAAAGAATAGAAACAATATAATCTGCAAAATACATATTTATGTGCCTTAACAGTAATGCATTAAGAAAAGTCGAAAGACCGATAAACCTTAGTTAAGTTGATTATAGGATTCAATTTAAATGCTTCCTAGTTATAAATGTTTGATCAATTAACAGTTATTTCATACCAATTGATAATATGGCCAGATTTGAAATATTTTTACCACTGATGGAAATTTTCTGTTAGAAAAGAGTGACAGACAACCAGAAAACACTTAAAAGTTCCCATATTTTAGTGGTACATTTGAACTTCTAAAAAGTGTAATAAACAAAGGATTCGTTGTGGTAAAAGTTTGAAAAACACTGAAGTTTGTTCAGTAATGAAATCATAAAATATAATACGTTACACTTAGTTTCCTTAAAATTTTTATTAAATTCATGTATTAAAGATGTTAATTTTTTTAATAGATTAGCCTTCTTGATTATATACTTTTCTCGCTATAAAATGGATTTCATAGTATTCACGTACCGTAATTTAGTGTAGATAAGCCGCCTTGGTATTTCCACTGGACACCAGTGGTATTCAGACTTATAAACCTTGGGCAACCCTTTGAGCTTACCATTTTCCTGAAGGAATCCCTTGATCAAAGAGAAGAAAAAATAGGGTATCAAAGCTTTATCCTACTCAGATTTGTAAAATTATTATTGCATCCCTATTTTATTACAAAAGAAACGTCTTAATAAGATAATGAATGGTAAAGTAGCTAATGATTTTTTTTTTTTTAGTTTTCTAAAATATATTCTCTGAATAATAAACAAAAGCAACAATAATGCTCATCATGATTAAATTAATAAAAAAAATTAATGACTTGGCTGTGATTGTTCTCTGTTGTAATATATTTTTACATCTGGAATAATTGTTGAAATCTGCAATGAACCTAATGTCATCTTCAGCACCCGATCTGTTTCTGTATTTTGTATTTATAGCAGCGTACAAAGAGAAAGATTTTTCATTTACATTGGTTAAAACATGTGACATTAGATATTTCACAGCTCTTTTGGCAATTTCAGGATATTCTTTTCTAATGTCAATCCAAAAACGCATAATATCAACTTGACAAAAATTTAGTTTCAATTGCGCGTCAGCCGATATATAATTTGTTGTTCTTTCTTTTATTGGGAGTTCGAAAATGTCACAGTCTTCTAGTGAATTTTGGATCCAAGATAGTTTTTTTTTTTTTTTTTGAACAGGGGAATATTCGAGAAATGTTTTTTGTAGATTTGATTAATGTTGGATCAAACTAATTCTTATATTCTTATCAGTATTAGCGATACCGTCTACTAAAATTTTGTGCAAATTAGGAAAGCATTCAGTATTATCCTTCAAAATGCAATATGCCCACAATCTCAATTTTAAAAAAAGTGGCGACAATTTTACTTTATACCTTGAAAATAGTGAAATAAGTGGGCGATTCTTCTCCTAAGCCAAAAAAATGGAGACTAGTATGTGACCTAATGTATCTCGATTAATGTATTTGAAGCGCGTTATTTTTAAGAAATTTAAGATTTTATTTTATCCATAAAGTATTTTTTTATATTTATTTTGCAAGAAAACTGCATTTAAGAATTAGATCCTCTATAAAAAATTTTTTTTACTAAAATTTTGGCGCTTTGATTAAACAAATAATGATCTCTTGTGGAACCCTTCTCAAAGTTCCAGGGAACTCTAGGATTCTGGGGAACCTAGTTCGAAGAGCTCTGCCATAGCAGAGGTCTTCAATCAATTCAATTATCGGTCAATTATCCTATACGCACGATAATTGATAAAAAAGAACTTATGGGATACATCGCATAGAGAAACATTTCAAAAAGTGACACTTTTAACAATCATTTATTCGGTAATTTCCTTCCATATTGATGTAATCCTCATTGATAACATTTTATATAATTAACAGCATAACTATAAAGAAACACAAATAAATTATAAACAGACATTTTATTTTGAACTTGTTAAAAATGAACTCTGCTATTTCTAATAGACGCTATTTTTACTCGCGGGCTGTGTGAATTTAGTTTATCATCATAAATTACCAAATTATGTTAACAAATATGAAAAAGGCAATCAAACAGTATTTTATAAATAAAAAAAAAATCATCAAAATCCAACTCATCAATGTCAGAACCAAACTGAAAAAGTACCATTAGTTTAGTTTAATTTTTATTAACGTCACAATAGAAGCAACACGAGGGCTATTTAAATTGTCCTCGTAATTTTGAACCTCGTCAAGTGACGAGGACGACATCTGAGCTGGCACCCCTCTCCTAACTTCCACATCACGCCTATGAGAGGATTTTGGACTCCGACAGATTTAACGTGCATCAGCCCCGGCTACACGGGAGTAAAATACCATCAATGTCACTTCCATCACTTTGTTCTAAATCACTTCTTTCAGTGTCATTACCTTCAGTTTCATTTTCGATTATTTCCAATTAAATGAATGCTGATGCGATCGTATCACCTCGAACTGATTACTATGTTTGATCAACACACAAGGCAACTATACATGCAATATGGTGTAATTTCACTGAGCGCATCTTTCTATAATTAGGCGATTTTCGAACATGTTGTACTCCCACAACCTGAGCGCTCGGTATCAGATTAAAATGTTACCACGAATGTTTGTCAGTTTTCTAATACAAACTTGCATTCATAATATTATTAATCTAATAGGGAATTTTTTATAACAAAATGATTTTTATTTAAAGTATACGAATTTGATTTATTCGACAGATGAAATTTTCAATTAATGAAGAAAAAGGAAGTGGGATCCTAATATGAGTAGGTATATATCGAAATGTATTCAATCCTGATGTTAATACCTTTGATTTAGTGTGTTAAAATGAATGCACTTTTTATTTCATTACTCCTTTCGTTTAATATGATTATACATGTCGTTTTTACACACGCACGCACACACACACACACATGTGTGTGTGTGTGTGTGTATTGAAAATGACTGCAATACTCTAAAAGAATTCAGAATAGCTTCCTCGAAACTACCTGTTGTCCTCAAACCAACACATTCTTGAAATCAATCTTTGCCAAATGAAGAGAAGCAGCCCTAAATTTCTTCCGTCATGGCCAAGGAGTGAGGATGTCGGAAAACCATTATGCGGGAAGGCTCTTTGAGAGGCGTGGCAAAAGCTGGAATTTAAATTTTCGTCTGCCAAAAAAGGGGATACCTGAGTTATGGTAGTAGTAGGAGTGTTACTTCCCTCTTATTTATATTTTTTCTCCGAAAAAAGTCCTTGGGACATTCTCCTAATTGGGGTTGGCGGTTGATGGAACATACAGTGAAGGTCTTTGGAATTTTTCACCAGGGGCTATAAATCGGCTTCGGCGAGGGACACTTAACATGCCCGACTTCGTTCAGGGGAGAGTGCCTTTTCTCCTTCTCCCTCTTAATTAAGATGTTCGCTCTCGTCATAAAATTGATCGAAATCCCCCTCCGCTTTAGAAACGGGCTCATTTCTTTCTTTCTTTTTTTTTTTTTTTATCTTTATTTTATCAATTAAAATATATATAAGGCCGATCGTAGATATAATTTATAAAAAAAAAAACCATCGCTGAAAACTGTTTGGTGATACGTGACGTGTGTAGAACTTAATGATCATGAACCGGAAAAGTTTAAAAATGACTAGAAAATTCCCAGAAATGCAATATGAAAGGCTCATTTATTCAGATACTTTTTTACATAACTAAAAAGTGTCACGAATGAAAGATTAATAATCGAAAAATAATTTTTTGATGTAAACTTTTATTTTTTCTTATTAATAAATTAAAATTTGCGTCATTTATGAGATTAAATTGGTGCATACCTATCGAATATTTCCATTTGCACACCATAACTTTATTTAAAATTAAATTATTAAATACATGATAAGATTTTACATGACATTAATTTTTGTTGAGAATTTTAAATGAAAAAAAAAAAAAACACCTAAGAATCAATTCTTACGAATAAAAGAAGTGAATCAAGAATAAGAAATAAAAAAAAGTAAACGTGTGATTACTTATGATAAGTATAACATAATAATTAAACATTGATTTTCTTATTTTCTGTGTCAGCCGCAGAATAGTCAACTATCCTGTCTTGGAATATTTTAAAGACTAGATGAAGATGTAAATATTTTTAGAAAGGGTACCAGAGTTACGAACCCTCGACCGAGGTTGTTTTCATGGACTCGTGTCCTGATGCCATTTGACTCCAGAGCAATTTGCTATTCTATTTTTCTACCTTAATATATATATTGTTATAGTGCTCTTATATAGTTTCTGATTAGATTTATTCATAAAATATGATTTTTACACAGAATTAGATTGTTGTAAAATCCTTACTAGGATTGTTATATTCGCTTTCATTTTTAATGTCTTATTTAGCACGATTTTGCAAATTTATTCCATAAGAGGGAGCTTTTGTAGTGTTTTTGTTTTCTCTCACCAGATGGAGACCAAGTAGTTCAAGTTTTATTTTCGGCGTCATATCATGTATAACGAATTGTAGAATATTGCGGGAGTATTGTATATTCATTATCTACACGAATAGAAAAGAAATATAGATATACAAGTATAATTGCTTGGAAAATCCTCGTGGTTCAAAGTCAATCTCATATGGTTTATTCTATTTTATTGATTCTATTGCTTCCAGTGAATCATGTGTATTCCTCGGTCCATGCAAACAGGATAAGTGTGGAAGGGAACTCCGTCTTATGGTTTATGGCCTCTCAGATACAGTCAAGAGGAGAGATTAAAGGACAGAATAGAAACAAGTTGAGTTTTGAGACACGAGGAGAGGAGAAGTTATTTATGTAAGAGCTTACGCACATTTAAAAACTGAAATAAAAAAATAAGCACTCTTTAATCCGCCATGTAAGGTAGCACTACTGTGCCATATTAACGATTTTGCTGATTTATAGAGCGTCGATATAATTTTGACAGATATATCAAATCTAACTCAATTTAAGTAAAAATTTAAGCGATAAAAACACAAGTATACTTAATGTGTTTACTCACGTTCTGGACCTGTGTAAACGATATATGCATGCATCCGACAAAGTATTTCGTCATTCTAGCAACCACATTAATTGAGTATTCTTATGAAAAGAAAAATGCCAAATAACAATTTATGCAATACAAAGTTTTGACTAGTTACTTCTACGGCAAGAATGAGTGTACGGCATGAATGCAAGAGCACCCAACATTAAAAGCGAAATATTGAGAAAAAAATGTTTTAATGGGATACAGATCAACAAAGGCTGTTTTCTCTTTGGAAAAAAAAAAAAAAAAAAACAGTGCTGATGAAAGCAGAACAATACCGAATGCCATTTACTTCTTTTATAATGCATTTTGTTATACCAAAAATAGGATTGGAATAGCCTGGGTGGTGCAATAAATGGTGCTTAACCTAATGGTAGCAGATAGGAGGCTCGTGTTTGAAATTAAAGGCCGTCGAGTACCAAAGATGCTAAAGTTTACTAATCTCCTTTTGACGTAGTGTGTGGAAGTAAAGTGTGAGGTGCCAGCTCAAGTATTGAATTCATCATCTGGCTCAAAATAGAGAGGTATATTGGTTTCACCAAGTGTACCTTTAAGTCAAGCAGAAATATAAAATCTGAAACATTGAATAAGCTAAGCCACATTAATATAACGAAAGAATTAAAAAAAAAGTCAGATATAAAAGAAGAAAGAAACATACTCTAAGAATAACACGCTCGTACAAACTGTTTCTATACTCCAATCAGGTTTTTTTTTTTTTTTTTTAATTAAACTTTTATCTGCGCTCATTTGTAGGCTGAATATAAAATATGAAACAATGATTTTTAGCAATGGCTTACTTGAAAAAATAATTACATTCTTTGAATACCATTTAATACAAACATCCTTCAGACATATGATAAGGAAATGTATACAACTCATTTCTAAATTAGCTTTCAAAAGGATCGAACAGATACATATTGAACGAGAATAGATATCTTTAAAATTATTATTATACAGCTTTTTACTATGCATGTCGAATAGGAAACAGCTTGGGAACTATTATATAAAAGTCTTCGAAGGATTTATGAAAGCAGGATTAACATTGAATATCATTTATCAAAAAAAATTGATTCGAAATATTACATTTATTTTGCCTTTTCTAGAAACTATATATAACTATTCTTATAACTGCAAATGTGAAGAGAATGTGATTATTTAAAATAAATCATTCACTTTTATATGTTTGGGTCTCTTACTTAATTATTAACAAAAAAAACTTATTTTTCGTAGAATGTTTTAAAGAAAATTAAAAAAAAAAAAAAAAAAAAAAAAAAAAAAAAACATTATCTTTTATAAAGGTTAGCTTGTTATGCTTTAATCGGCCTTTGCATTCGTTGAAACAAGGGATAACTAACTCTTTCTAGTCGGATTTTGTAATAATAATAATAAACTTGAAGCTACATAATTTTTTCCCAAGATTACTGATAATGATAAATCGAACAATTTTGAAATTGCACTGTCAAATGCCGAGGACGACACCTGAACCGGCATCCCACTGACCGCATTCACCCCACACCAATGTATTAGAACTTTGAATCTCGTAAGATCAATCCTACTACCAGACAGTCTTTGGACCCGAGACAGAAAGAATATTTCCACTTCTTGAAAATAGCTAGTTTATTTCTCTATTAACCAGCCTAATGTTTTCCCATTATTACATATATATTTAAGAAAGCGGCGCAAACGTACAAATTTGTGTATCCATTCCATCCAATTGAAATGGTCACCAGAGAGAAATGTCATATATCAAGAATATTAAGTACGATTTAGGAACCATCGACTGAGATTGTCAGGATTCGCACTCCTCATGTTGGAGAGGTGCGAATAAAAAGATTTAGGTACCAACGCAGGTGTCGACCTCGTTGTGTGACGTTGATTAAAAATTACAATATATAATGGCTTTATCCAGCGAGGCTTTTAATTGAATAAAATAGGAATCCAGAAGCATTCAATAAACAAATTAAAATACGGTTGAATTAATTTACGGAGTGATCTCATCGATAATTAGAAAAATGTTCTCTTCTTTTCTGGAACCCAGGGGTTTGAACCCCATGATCATCTCGATGGTTACTAAAAAAAGAGGAAATGGTATTTTTCTGAGAAAGATCGTGGCAGTCTGATGGCTAAGTATTCGCGAGACCTATGTAATTCGAGTCCCGATTCCATCAAAGATCATAGGGAGGAATAATAGGGTCACCGCACGTTAAACTCATCCGAATCTCTATGTCCTCAAGCGACGTGGAAATTAAGAGAGTAAAGAATCAACCTTTGTTCCTCATCACATTTAATCTGCTTTAAAATGATACACTACTTGTTGCCGGATATCATTGTGTATTTTCTCGAACAATATTATATTATTTTAATCAATTATGTTTATCTGGTGGAACTTTTCTGATATGTTTGGTCTACGAATGCGAAAAGGAAATTCTATTGGAGCTCGGTCCACGAAGCCAAATCGTTAGATGAGGCAAAAATTGTTATTTTAAGCAATTTCGAATTAAAAATGTTCAAATTAGAGCCATTTGTTCAAATCAGCTTCCTATAAGTGTGTATTAGTCTTTATAAAAGATTTTTATTACGTCTTTTCTACGACTTCAATACTTCCTTAAAATTTTATCTAGATTCTCATCGACAAATTTGTAAGGAAGCGAACCCTTTATTGCAACAAAATTTTAAAAAAAATGGCAATAAATAAAGATAAACTTTGACTTTGGATTAATATTTGAACAGGCTTTTGCCATTTTATAATCATGAAAATAATCAAGCAGCACGTGTTCTACTCAACTTTATCAAAGTGAAGCTGTTAATTTCTAATCTTGTTTAGTCCTAGATTATTTACTAATCTTGAATGTATCAGCATTGATTTGTATTGTACGATTTTTCTTTGAATACTTTTTCAAATTAATATTCATGAAGCGAGTTCATAAAATTAATAAATATGGCATTAAGGAGCTTTTCCTCCCATTCGTGTGACTCTGATTATCTTGATGGTTCAAGTGTTTTCAATGATACATACGCATTTTTAAACGAAGCATTTATTGGATCACCTAACGAATCCTTATCTTGTCTGGACAATGATTCGTCTTTAAGAAATCTTTCCTTTTTGGTGTATTCCAACGGTGAATTAATGCCGGAGAACAATTCCAGGATACGAACACTGCCAAAAAGCGAAGATATGACAGAGCCATCTTATACAAATTTGAGCGATTTGAACTATCCTGACGAATTACTTCAGAACAGCACATCTCCGGAAGATGGTTTAAAACCATACAGAACTATTAAACATAGTAGTTTGACAACCGAAAATTGTGATAATGGCACGAATGATTTTCAGTCGTTGCCGAAGTGGAAATATGATCAACAATGTTTGCTCAAGAGAAACTCAGACCCTGCTTCGGAAAGCTTTGTTGAAATTTCTTCAATAAATGACGATTCTGAATCTAAACCTGGAGCACGGCCGGTAGGAATAGAAAAAAAGAAATTTGTGAAATATTCGGGAACACCATACCTACCGAAAATTACTCCAGAAATCTACGAGAAAGACTTGCCAGGCGATCCAGTGCCTGAAGAATTTGATTACAGAAGTTTAATAAGAAAATATCTCATTATTGCATCACAATGCAAACATCAAGAATTCGGAAACAAATTTGGCAAACGGTATCCACTGAGCGATTATGTGTACCACGAATTAAGTACGATTCAAGAACTTAACTCATTTTTGGATGAGTGTTGTGAATCTCTCACAAATTCAAATGTATGTGAGGAGGTAAGTGTTGAAGATTCTAAGGTAAGCTCCAAAATATATAAACATAGTACTACAAAAGAAAATTTTCTGAAGGAGAAAGCTTTGTCAACCCTTCCGTTAAATGTACTGAAAATCAACGAAAGACTTTTACAAGAGAGAGGAATATTAGATGAATCTGATTTGACTTTGATATCAAACGAATACAGCAATGCATCCATCAAATATTTGGAAAAATCCGTCGAACAAAATGGGTTCCACAGTATCAGTAAATTGAAGTCGCAATATAACATTGAATCGCCTTCGTTGATTTCATTTTTACAGCATGAAATGAGTTGCATGATGGATTAGCTGCGTGGAATAAATTTATTGCTGGAATGATTTTACTCTGGAGGACATATCTTTTGTTTTTATGAAATTTTTTTACGAGAATTCATTAAGAAAAAAAAATTTTTTTTTCATTTTGTATTAACCATTTTATCTACATTTTAATTAATAAATTGTATAAGTAAGCTTTTCGAATTATTTATAAAAAAAAACATGCTAATTGTCTTTTTGAAAATTATTAACGAATAAAAATTTTAACTACCAGTTTTTTTTAATGATATTGATGTTTTAATAAATTTTAAATGTCTTTCAAGTAAGATGGTATAAGGAATAAGTTTTTCAATAAAACAAGGAAAAGCATTTTCTAAACAAATTATTTAAATTTGTTGATGCAATTTGATAAGAGAATAAATAAGAATCAAATTTAAGAATCAAAATAAATTTAAAAGAAGGAAAAAAAGACTTTGTTTATCACCGAGTCAAATTTCATGCAAGTACATTTTATGCGTAACTAATGTGAAACATTACGAATGAAAAAATACAGCAGCAAAAACTTCGATTGAAAGTTGGATATAAAGGTCTTTAATTTAGTCACTAATCTGACAGCCCAGCAGGAATATCACTTTGAGACGTCATCTTTAGTTCTAGTAAGACGGATTTTAAAAAATGAATCGCGCTGAATAAATCTGATTGAAAGTTTTTTAATCTGATTTGATTTGTTTTAAATCCAGATCTTCTGAATACCAATGATAGCTATTACTTTTTGATAACGACATGTCTGTGTTTTTTTGTTTAATCTTAATTTTTAATCAAGTGGACGAGATACGAATTTGAACCAAGCAAATTGGATACCATTAAGATTTAATATTTTAGAATTAAATAAAATTTGAAGTATTTAAACACTACAAATATTTAATTGGCATAATATTAAATTTGAATTTACTAGAAATCTAAATTTTTTAGTACACGTAAAAAAGATGAGCCTTTTTTCAGAATCTAATTTAAGGTTTTGAAGTATGTTTCAACATGTAAATGATGTACAGTTGACAAAATGTTTATTTGTACACTTCAATTTTGGAATATTATAGCAAAATAAAATTAGGTAACTAAATTAAAATTGCAGAAATATATTCTAGTTTGGTAAAATAATAATAAAATATGAACAAAAAAACAATCGCATAAACTTTAGTTGATTAGTGAATAAAACTTTATAAAAAGTATACAAAAAGAGTATTTGTACACTTGCTTAGTGACAAATGTGAAACATAATTATAATTTTTATATAGAAATTTAATACTTTGTATGCAGTCCATTGGCTTTTACAATTGCTTCAAGACGTCTTGGCATTGATTCTATTAATTTTTTAGTGGTTTCTTGATCTATTTCTTCCCAAGCTTCTACGAGTGCTTCTTTCAAACTATTTTTACTTGTAATATTTTTTTTTCGGACTTCAGCATCCAATAGCATCCACAAATTTTCAATTGGATTTATATCCGGTGATTGTGGTGGAGTTTCAAGGCGCTTGGCGCATTATAAAGCAACCATGTTTTGGTAACTATCGCAGTGTGTTTGGGATCGTTATCTTGTTGGAATAAGAAAGTGTCTCTGATACCCAATTTTCTAGCACTGTCTAATAAGTTATGCCGCAACACATCAATGTAACCTAAAGCTGTCATTTTAGTGTCAATAAAGTGTAATTTTCCAACTCCACCATGAGCTACACAGCCCCAAACCATCACATTTCCTCCACCATGTTTCAGGGTCTGAAGTACATTTTTACTATCAAGAGCTGTTTTATTTTTTCGCCAGATTTTTCGGATACTAGGGGGTGAAAAAATTTGAAACTTGCTCTCATCTGAAAAAATAACCTTTTCCCAGAAGTCCATCGGTTTGTCTTTGTATTTCATAGCAAATTCTAGACGCTTCTTTCTATTTACTTCAGAGATCATTGGTTTTTTTCTCGGAGTTCTGCCTTTCAAACCAGCACTATGTAGCACATTTCTTATTGTTTGAGCGGTCACTTTAATGTTAGAAGATGCAAGAAGGTCATCTGCAATTTTCTGAGCAGAAATTTGTGGTTTTCTAATAGCTGCTTTAACAATACTTCGTTTATTTCTTGAAGTTAATTTACTCGGGCCGCCTGGCCTGCGTTCATTTTCAACGCGCCCAGTATTTTTATATTTTCTTACGATGTAACCAATAGTTGTAAAGGGTAATTTAACCATCTTTTGAATTTAACGATAAGATTTTCCACTTTTATTAAGGTTAACAATATGAGTTCTCATGTCTAAAGAGACTTCTTTTGATTTCGTGGACATTTCTCAACTTTTCTCTGTGAGCGACCTTCACTGTTGAAAATGATAACCTTCAATGTTTAAAAAATACAAACAATCCAAAAAATTAACTATGATGTCAAAAATTAGATGAAATGATAGTAATGCTTACCGGAGATATAGGTGTACAAATATACTTTTTGCAAGAAATTTTCCAAGTTTGCAAGATTTGGATTTTGTTTTCAATTATTTCAAAATATTTTGTTCTTTTACTTGGAAATAAACAACAAACTCAAGCTCACACGTTGCAATGAATAAAATAGCTGCTTATATATATTTGAAACTTCAAAAAAAAGTGGTGTACAAATAATCATTTTGCCTACTGTATTTAATTCAGAATTTAATGATTTTAAGCTATTAATAAGGGGTGTACATGTTGCATTTCTAAACAATGCTTAGTAAATCAAGGGATTAATACTAGTATTCACTAGATATTAAGCTTTTTTTAGATTCCATAATCATCGGTGACCACGGTAGCCTAATAGTTATGGTCGCGAGCTCGCGATCGGCGGTTTTCATCGAGTCGTGGGTTCGAGTCCTCGTGCCATTAAAGACCCGCTCTCAGGGACTTGCCTTCTTCAGGCGAGTACGGGCATCACTCACCTAAGTCATCTTTTCTTTCCGATGAAGATTATTGTCTTTGGTTAACACGTAAGACATCCCCGGGATATCCTAGCGATCCTTCTCAGTTTTCGATCCTCCTTGTCATTTGTTATCTTTCTCCATTTTTTCAAACATGAAAAAAACACAGTTACATCTTGTTTGACGCAGCATAACCACATTTGGATCCTGCTTCATTAAACATCACAATCATTCATACTCCGGCTTCTTAAGGGCCGCGGTAGCCTAGTGGTCATGGATTCGGATTCGTGACTGGCGGTTTTCGTTCAATCGCGGGTTCGAGCCTCGATGCCACTAAAGACCCACCGTGTAGCCGGGGCTGATGCACGTTAAATCTGTTCGGGGCCCAAAGTCCTCCCGTTGGTGTGGTGTGGATGTTAGGAGAAGGGGTGCCAGCTCAGTTTTCCTCCTTGTCACTTGGCCGTGGTTCAAAATTACGAGCTCTGTCGCCAATAGCCCCCGTGTTGCTTCTAATGCGACCTTAATAAAAACTAAACTAAAAAACTGGCGTGGTGTGGAAGTTAGGAGAGGGGGATGAGGTCAGGTGTCGTCCTCGTCACTTGACAGAGGTTCAAAGTTACGAGGTCCGTCGCCAATAGCCCTCGTGTTGCTTCTTGTGCGACGTTTATAAAAACTAAACAACAAAACAAAATACGCTTCTTCAGACCCATCGTGTTGAAAAGCTGATGCGGGTTAGATCTGTTGAGGTCCCAAAGCCTCCCTTGGGCGTGGTGTGGAAGTATGGAGAGGGCGGTGCCAGCCCACATGCCATCTTCGTCACTTGACCGAGACTTAAACTTGCGAGGTCCATCACCAATTGCCCTAGAGTTGCTTCACACAATCACGCACACTATGGTCGCCAGAATAAAGCTAATAGATACACGAATTAAGAAGAGAACTGTGGACTCGAGATTCGATCGTACCAAAGATCATAAAATGAAATAAAGAAATTGATGACAGATAAATTAAAGAGGTTCTCAAAGGTCTTAAGTGATTCAATTGATTAACTTACTGTTAAAGAGCAACACAAGGATTATGGGTGAAGAATCTTATAAATAAGAATCAAGATCATATGATGAGGAACAGATTATCTCCCTCTTCTGATTTACACACCTCACCATTTGAGAACTTTGAGGCTTCCATTCTATTTAACAAGCAGCATTCTTTATACGAAAAAATGTTTGAAAAAATATTTGCGAATGGAAAAATAATTACAATCCTTTCACTGCGATTTTTTTTGGCCGACAGAAATTACATGATATGATAGCAAATGCGAGTCTTCTCCATTTTCACTGACTTATAATTTATTTATTATAATTTATAATTAATATAGATAAGATTTGAGTTCGTATGTAATTTGGGTTTTTTACTTAAATTGAGAAAATGCATGGATTTTTATTTCCTTTTAAACAGTTCTTTTAAAAAACAATTTGTTAGCGAGCGCATATATATATATATATATCCAATTACTATCTTTTATTCTTACATCAACTTTACGTTTTTAATATCAATCGATGAAATATCGAGTATTGAAATACCGATATATGTAATTTTTCCTTAATATTTCATCCTTCCACGAAAAAATGTATGCATATGTTTTGAACTATCAATGAATGTTTGAATACAATAAAAACACGAATAAAAATTTAAGCAAATTTTTTTTCAACATCAGATTCTCACATTCATTGAGGATTCAAAAAAAAATCAATGAGCTTATTTTGGAGTGAGTCGTAACAGATTAACAAATACATTCATTGTAAGTTCCGTATTTATCAAAGACTTTGAAGCATTTTCATTGTGAAGTAGATAGTTTTGATTTTGTGGCCAAAATTGGCAGGATTTGGCGATTAAATAAGAGAGGTTAAGTTCCTTTCTTGAGAGGATCACTGATTGAATTAACAGAAATATCTTCTAATAATTGTGAGCTTTAAAAAGTGTAATGAGGTTTAATTTGTTTTATTAACCGAGGTACCGTAGTGATCTTTTTTCCCCCATGAAGTTTATTTTCTTTGGTAAACACGGGTGAACGCGATCCTGGGAGATTCTCTGGCGATACTCTTTCTTTTTAACCTATACTTATCATTTTTCTTCAAACGTGTAAATCGCAAATTCATATTGTTTAGTCAAGTGGTTATAATCACAGATTAGCGGGCAGCTTTGTTTTCGTTGTATCATGGATTCGAATTCTGATGCCACTAAAGATCCTCCGTGTAGCTGGGCTGATGCACGGTTAATTTGGTTGAGGTCCCAATTGTGATGCGGAAGTTAAAGTGCTCAGGTGTCATCCTCGCAACTTGACTGAGGCTCAAAATTGCAAGGCCAATCACCAATACCTCTCGTGTTGCTTCTTAGTGCGACGTTGATAATCAATCAATCAAAGAAAAATTGACACATCATAGCCAAATTTGGTTCTTATACTATAAACTTCGCTAACTCTCTATTTCAACATCTTTTATGTATGCTAAAAACATAATTATTTTCATTAATGCAAAGCGTTATAGCTTTCCTTTCTTTGATTATACAGAGGGATTATAAAATCACTTAGTCGATATATGAGCCCCCACCCCCGCGCTTGCTTTCCCAACGAGCCTTAATACGTTCTAGAGAACGGAATGAAATTTGGAATGCGGGTATTATAAGGTATGCGCTCACAAAAATGTGATGTGAAAAGCGATAGTCAATTTCTCACAGTTGTGGTTATGGTGACGAAAACTTGAAAATTTCAAATGGTAACATCTACTTTTTGCTCTTCGATCTTCACTGTAAAAGAATGTAAAAAGGAGTTAAAAAGGTATTTGTAGCACGAAAAATGACGGTGTTAGTCAGAGATCGAGAAAAAGAAAGTGAACACAAGAATAAAAGACAAAGAACTATTAGCAAAGTAAACATTTCTATATTTTACAAATTTTCGATATGTTCGCCTTCGCGCTCTGTGACATTTTGTGCACGGAAATGGTGGATAGCACTGCTGCACGAACCATGTGTAACTAGAAGAATCTGTTGATTCTCTCTTGTTATGGCATCTTTTACATCAGACAAAGTTTGTTGATTTGATGCGCACGCATTGCACTTCATGTATTACTCCATCGAGAAATCCACTAGAGTGCGATTGAGTGACCTTGGCGGTCACGAGAGCATGAAATAGTGAGAGATAGTTCTAGCACCAAGGTGTTGCGTTAACAAACGTTTGACAACCTTGATTCTAACTTCTTTAAAAAGATTACTGCCAACAGTATATGAACGTGAATGGCTGCGAGGGCTCATTATGGAACAATGTTACCAATAATATAATTCACGATTAGCAACGGCGAAATATTCTCTATGATGTCGAATAGGTGCAAGATGGTGCTGCCCCACATGTCAAACTTTTGTTCACGCAACACTTTAACGACAGATTTATCTCCCTCAATTTTATGTTCTCGTAACCGCCAAGCCACTCAATCGCACTCCAACGGATTTCTGGTTGGGGAGATATTTGAAGTGCAATATGTGCGCCTCAAATCAACAAACTTCGATGTAAGAGATGCCATAATAAGTGAGCATCAACAGATTTTTCTTCACATGGTACGTGCAGCCATTTGCAGCGTTCAAAATGCCATCGTGTGCGAAGGCGCGTGAAGACATTGAAAATTTGTAAGACATGGAAAAGCTTACTCTGATCGGTAGCTTAGTGGTCATGGTTTCAGACTCGTGGCCGGCGTTTTCGTTAAGTAGAGGGCTCGAGATTTGGCCACTTTCAATCCACCGTGTAGCTGGAGCTTATACACGTTAAATCTGTTGGTGCCCAAAGTCCTCCTGTTGGCGTGAAGGGGAAGTTAGGAGAGGGAGTGCCAGCTCAAGTGTCGTCTTCGTCGCTTGACCGAGGTTCAAAATTACGAGGTCCGTCACCAATAGCAGTCATGTTGCTTCTAGTGCGACGTTAATAAAACCAAACCAACCTTTATTTTTACAACGTTTTTCTGAATTTCACTTGGTTTGTGTGTGTCATCAAATTTTCGATCGTTAATTTAATCAACTTCCCATCAAGCTAGAGCTTTGAAATTTTGGGAATCGTTCGTACTCGCCTAACAATGCAAAATTTAAACATTTGTGACAAGTTTTAACTTATATTTTCTTTAATAATGCAGTTTAGCCCAACCACTTGGCACGATTTTAAAAATTGGTACCAAACTTGGCGATTTTTTTTGGCTGAACATTAAGTCCGTAAAACGGAACAGGGTAGCCACATTTGGCAAAATACCGCCAAATAATTCCTGTCTCCAAGAGTGGTTTGACTAAACTGTATTCCAACCATTTAATTAACCGGATTAATTAATTTTAGTTAGTTTTAACGTTGTTATGTATTTCACTTGGTGTGTGTCTGTATGTATGTGTATCAGTGTGTCATCAAATTGTCTATTGTTAATTTGACCAACTTCCCATCAAGCTAGAGCTCTGAAATTTTGGGAACCGTTCTTACTCGCCTAACAATGCAATATTTAGATATTTGTGACCAGTTTTAACTATTATTTCAATAACTTTCTTTAATAAATTTTGCCACCATATAAAAAGGTTGTTTTTAAAAACGTTGGTTTTTATCTCGAATTATTTTTCTCTCAACCTCTGCCTAACGCCGTCATTTTTCATGCTACAAATATCATTTCAGCTCCTTTTTACGTTTTTTACAGTGAAGATCGAAGAAGAAAAACAAAATGTAAGCATTACCATTTGAAATTTCCGAGATTTTGTCACCGTAACTATAACTATGAGAAATGGAATATTGCTTTTCATTACCTTATAATACTCGCATTCCAAATTACATTCCATTCTCTGGAAAGAAAATCTCCCTAGAGTCTCATGTATCGACAAAGTTCTTTTATAATCACCTTGTATATCCTTATATATATCTTGTTTGTCTAGGGCAGTCTAGGATTGGGAAGACTTATAACTTTACTTTATATCAAGCTTCTGAGCTATTTTCGCTCTTTCTAAAAACACGGGGATCGAAGACTGTACCAGTAAACTTAATTTCATCAAAGCAGAACACACAAAATGAATTTTCTATAGAGAAGATTTAAAAGCACAGTTTAAGTTTGGGGGCTCAACTGTGCCTTTTTTTTTTTTCTTTTAGAATTAATTAAATAAGCCAGAAAATAATATTACCCCCTTTTTTTTAAGGTACATCCTATCCTTACAAGAGTGAGTCTACACGAATATATAGGTGATTTTCCGATAAAAATAAGTGTTAGATAGTTTAATAGTTTTATCTTAGACTGTCATCGATGACTGTTGATTTACCCTAAAAAAACGACATACATATGTATAAAAACAAAACTTCAAGGTTCCAACGAATAAAACCAATGAATAATTATCAAGTTTTTCTAAAATAATTTAAAAAGTTTTTTCATCTTATGCCCAGAAGAGCATACTTTTCTCTTTCGGTCTAATTTGGTTGCCGTTTGTTCTGCGGACTTTAAAGAGACGATCAACGATTCCGCAAGAGCTTGGCGATAAGATCTTGCCTCAATCGATTCATCGAAGTCTAATTGCGGCTGACGCGCCAATGAATCTTGGATTGCATACACTCGAGATTCCCATCCGGATTTCAATTTTCGAAAACCTATTTCTTATCCGGAGTCCGATCGATTGGGTTATTTACCTTCCGAATTTTCTTCTTCCAGTTTAATCTTTCAGCTTGTATTCTAGGAGTACGGGGAATAATTGGTTTCCGAAACGATTGCGATCGAAGAGGAAATGAATTATCGATGACGAAATGATCGATGATCCTTTGCCATTTGTTATAATCTCAAACTCTTTTTTGCCCACTCCCTTAACCCGTTTGAAGAGAAATGAAGGAAACTCTCGGAAGGTTTTTTCTTCTTCTTAAATATCTTACTTGATTTTTGTAGTAAGTAAAGGGAGGGGTGGGGGTGCAAAACCATTAAACCATTGCTTTTTGAAACACCTTTTTAAAAGAAAGAAGGCAAAGTTTGTTTGAAAGCAGGGGAAATTTAATCGAAAAAAAAAAAAAAAAAAAAAAAGAAGAAGAAGAACTGTGCTGGAATTTAATGCAAAAACAACAAGCAAACAAGTCCCTGCAAGCCGTTTTTACTGCTCTAGAAAACAATCAACATTAGACTCCTTAAACAATTTTTATGTATTTCACTTGGTGTGCGTGTCATCAAATTTTTGATTGTTAATTTAACCAACTTCCCATGAAGCTAGAGTTCTGAAACTTTGGGAATCGTTCTTACTCGCCTACAATGCAATGTTTAGACATTTGAGACAAGTTTTAACTAATATTTTCTTTAATAATGCAGTTTAGCCCAACCACTTAGCGCGATTTCAAAAATTGGCACCAAACTTGGCGATTTTTTTTTTTTTTTTTTTGGG
>BMAW01066290.1:332546-351007 GCA_019974015.1 Nephila pilipes
TTTTTTTTTTTTTTTTTTTGGCTGAACGTTAAATCCGTGAAACGGACCAGGGTAGCCACATACGGCAAAATACCGCCAAATAATTCTTGTCGCCAAAGGCGGTTGGGTTAAACTGCATTCCAACCATTTAATTTACCGGATTAATTAATTAATTTTAGTTAGTTTTAAAGTTTTTATGTATTTCACTTGGTGTCTGTCTGTGTATGTATCAGTGTCATCAAATTTTCTATCATTAATTTAACCAACTTCCCAAGAGCTCTGAAATTTTGGGAACCGTTCTTACTTGCCTAACAATTCAATATTTAGATATTTGCGACCAGTTTTAACTAATATTTCAATAATTTTCTTTAATAAACTTTACCACCATAACATAATCGAGATAAAAACAACGTTGTTTTTAAAAACGTTGGTTTTTATCTCGAATTATTTTCCTTTAAATGAAAGGGCACTACCTGCCTGTTAATGGAAATAAGATTGATTCAATAACTACTCTTAGACATTTCTTTCTTTCCTCCCCCCACCCCCGAAATGAAAATGTACAGTACCTCCTGTGAACGAAATTGACTGCTTTCGTAATAATTTTTCTATTGCGATAATTGTATGGTATTTATGAGGGTTTTTTTTAATATCAGTATTACCAAAATACATTTGTCAAGTCTTATACAAACTAGTTCTGTGCAGTAGTATTTATACAGCATACACATATATACGTCATACTGTATACACATACGAGTAACATTTATGAAACTTTTAAAAACTTTTTTTAAAAATGTTGTGTAGATTTTTGGATATGAAAAAGTAAATAACTGTTGAATTGGATCATACAAAAGTCAATATTTCAGTAATGAATCAATATTTCAGTAATATTCATGAATATATTCTGTGTAGTAAATTTTAGCGTTCGGTTGTTTCAATAATGAAGTAAAAAATGCGATGTATGCAACAATTTAAGGTCTCTTGAAGTTTTCATTTGGTGATTCCAGCGGTGTTATCATATTGTTTGCTTTTGTTCGGATTGCACACATTTTAAAATCAATTCATCTCTAATTCTAGCTGCTGTGATAAATACTAATAAATCCTGAATTGATTATTAGCATCCATAGATGTATAACATAACCTATGAATAACTACAGGTATTTAAAATTAAAATCCAAGTTACTTTCATTCTTGTAACGCTATTTAGGAAAACGATGACTTAAAATACAACTTATATTATACAGATACATAAAATGTTACAATAAATCTTAGATTTATTATGGATTTGTGGTCATGGTCGCGAATTTATGGCCGGTCTTGTTTTCGCCCTCCTGAGTTCGACCTGTTGCCACTAAAAACCCTCAAAACCTATTTATATATTACATTGCGTATAGAATCTGATTTTATGGATAGGTAAAAAATACCTGTTTTGTTAAAGAATTAAAACATAAAAAGTTCTTATACCGTTCCTATTTCGTGAAAGACAGTACAAACTAAGCCCGATTTCCCAGGTTAATTTGAGAGAAAATCTATTTTACTTTTTGTGTATTATCTCAAACTTTTGAAGGTTATATAAAATTTCAGGTAAAAACAACCTTTTCTCTCCATTTTATATGGAGGTCGCGGTAGCCTAGTGATCATGGCTTCGGATTCATGGCCGGCGGTTTTCGTTCAGTCGTGGGTTCGATTCTTGACCGCTAAAGACCCGCCATGTAGCCGGGCTGATGCACGTTAAATCTGTCGGGGCCCAAAGTCTACCCGTTGGCATGGTATGGATGTTAGGAGAGGGGGGGTGCCAGCTCAGGTACCGTCCTCGTCACTTGACCGTGATTCAAAATTACGAGGTCCGTCGCTAATAGCCCTTGAGTTGCTTCTAGTGCGACGTTAATAAAAACTAAACTTAACTAAACTCCATTTTATATTGATGTTTATTATTTAAAATATGAATCAATTTGCAAGCAATGTCAAAAAAAAAAAAAAAAAAAAAACTTCTCATCAAATTAATAGATTCCCAAATTTTTTTTCTTCTTTTGAAAGGGGTCTAACGAGGAGTTTTAACATCACAACTCTATAACATTATATGGCTAAGCATAAAATAGCGTAGTATCTGCAAAAGCTGAGTGGTTATAATCGCGACAGGCGCTTTTCAGCTGATGCCATTTTTAAGACTTGTCGTATAGCATAGCACATTAAATTTGTTGGTGCTTCACTTACTAGCGTGATGTGGTAGTTAGAGGGTGGTGTAAGTTCCCAGGTATCATCACTTGACTGCCCCTAAAAATTGTGAGGTCCATCACCAATAAACTCTGTGTTGTTTCTGAGTGAGACGTTAATAATCAGTCTTGGAAAAAGCGTAAAATAAGTTGAGAAATGGTATATTGAATGTAAAAAGAGTAGTTTTATTTCCCAAACAATTTAATAAAATTGTAATTGCGTTCAATTCTTATATTATTATAGAAATAAGTCACTTTGGCATTAAAAACTCAAGCTCTAAAAAAAAATTTTTTTCTTTGTTAATTTCATTAAATGGTGTTCAGTGGGTTGATTGAACAGCGTTCGGTTTTTAAACTAAGAGCAATTACTATGCAATAACTTACAAGCAAATGAAAAAGAAAATAATCAAAACAAAAAATATCCAATCGACATTGTTTAAGACTGCATTCAGTCTAATACTCTTTTGTTTGCAAATATCCTATAAAAAAAATCTCTTTTAATAAGCATTCAACTCTAACCTATTTTACAGTTAATAACTCCCACCGTACGTTTGGAGAGAGAAAAGAAAGGGAGGGGGGGGGGTAATACTTGAATACCAAACGATTCAGTTCCCTGTTTCATTTTCTTTAGCGAATATTTATTCTTAAACATGGGAAGTTACGAAAATGAAGGAGACCTAATAATTTTCTCTCTCTTTCTTTCTATTTTTCCGTCATTTTTTACGTTATTAACTCATATAACCATGCGTCGGTGGCAATAGGGCGGTTCCTGTCAGCAAACTGTCTCATTCTAAAGTGGCAACGCCCCATTTAGAGCGCAATTCAGTGGCGATGCCACATTGTGTTTCGAAGGTTGTTGATTGTATGTTGGGGCCAAGCCCAAGAATATCATTTCTCCGTCATTGGCTTTCCCGTTTACAATAATGGCGGAGGTTGCTCTATGCGTAGGATTTAGTGGAGATGGAGCACATTCGAGGGAAGGGGTGAAATTAGCTTCTAATGAAGCTGTGCTTTACGATGCTGTGCGGTGATTTTCTGCCGCAATTATAGATGTGGAGAAATGTGAGACAGTTTAGAAATGGTTTGATTTATAGGGCTAATTTCACAGCTGCGTTGTTGTTTTAACATGTTTCGGTATTTTACTGTTAAAAAAAATCGTTGCCGGAATAAAAGACGTGAAATAATGATTTTATTCAGTTATGAATTTTTTTTTATTATGCTTCGAACATAGTGGAAGTAATTCCTTCAAGCCTTTTTATGATCGAAAAGGTTTTGTATTGCTTACGACGTGAAGGCGTTATCTCCCTTCAATTTTCGATCGTCATTGGAAAATGATAAAATATAAAAAGGTCTTACTCTATTTTTAAGACAAATAACGAAATTTTATTTCATCAATGTAATTATTTATTTAAAAAATGAGTTCATGAAATTTTAAAAGGTAAAAAAAGATTTTGATCGTATATTTTGTTTTTAAATACCTATACTTACATACACAGGCACACGCCCCGAGAAAATATTTTGAATGAAAAAATGACTGTATCAGTATATCAGTCAAAGAAACAAAGTGTTCAAATGAAATAATTTTCCAGTCATTCGGTGCCTCTTTTAGTTTAAGAGATTTAGTCACAATCAAATATTTTTTAAATAACAACTTTAGAAATTATTATTTAATGCAATTATTTAATTAAAAATTAATTTATTACAGCGCGTATTAACACGTTTGTAACAAGAACTGCGCAATTTTTATATGGCTTTATAAACATGTATATACAAACAAATGTTATTTCCGTTTTCTTTTTCCTCCGGATGTACTGATTTAGGACCCGTGTAGTGACCGGGAATGACAGAATAGTCCCACTGTAGCTCATGCATGTCGTAAGAGGCGACTAAAATGGGTACCCAGCGTCTGAGGGTATAGCCGGGCACTCTGCCCCTGGGGATTATATCAGGGGACTTCAGGGATTTGCCTTCTTCAGGTAAATATGGGCTTCACGAACCCGAGGTACCCTAGCGATCTTTTTCTTTCCCATGGGGTTTACGTTCCTTGGTAAACACTGGTGACGCGACCCTGGGTTACTCTAGGGATCGTTCTCTATTTTCGACCCTCCTTGTCAACCAATTGTCTTTTCTTCGATTTCTTCACCTCTATACCACAGTTAAATCTTGTTTGCGCAGCATAGCCATATCTGGCTCTTGCGCCAATAAACTTTACATTCACTCACTCATTCATGTATTGATTTAGACAAAATCAGCGTAAATGACGAGATTACAGAAACTTAAAATTTCAAGTAGATCTTTAAATAATTGAATACTAGACAAAAATATAAGGACAGATTTCCTTACCAAAAAAATAAATAAATAAATACTTGGTTTGAGAGAATGATTAACTGTGGGATGGACTGAAAGGTAAGGAAGCTTACGTTTTTGCAGATATTATGAATAATGTGGAAATCCATCCTTATATAAAATTACTGAGAATGTAGTAAATGAGGCAGAGAGAAGGGAGTTTGAGATTTTTTTTAAAAGGCCCTTCACTTGGATATCATTCATTTTTTTCTTAACATGAAATTTTTTAAAGTGTTCTTGAATTCAAAATTCTTCTGGTGATTCAAATTTCACACGAAAATTACTAAATTGTAAGACAATTTTTAGTTTTTATTAACGTCGCACTAGAAGCAACACGCAAACTGTAAGAAAAAATTGCTTTTCATATAATTAAAAAAATTCAACTTTAGGATTTTGATTATTTTTATAATTTATTTAAATATTTTACTATTGGAAAAGTATTTGAAGTCTTTTTTTTTTCTAAAAAAAAATTGTACTGAAACTTTTTTTACTTCTCTATGAAGCTAACTTAAACATTCCTGAACCATATACTCTATTTTATGTTTAAATATGAAAAAAAAAAATTATAAAATTATTACTTTACATTTAAAATCACTTAGGGAACTGTACTTGTATGAAAAAGGAACAAAAAAAATTTCGTGACTCAAAATGTTATTAATATATTTCAAGACAAATTTATGGATAAAATAAAGGCATATAAGATATCATTTGTACTAAATTTCATTAAAATCTTAAAATAAATAAATAAATAAAGATTTTTTTTTTTGATACTTTGATTTCTGATCTCCCTTAAGTCATTCCACAATTTTTTAAAAAATTCCTCTGATTTAAACTTGTCTGACTAGGAGGGAAATTGAGATCGTGATAGTTTTATTAACGTTACACTAAGAAGAAATACAAAGGTCATTGGAAGGACCTCATAATTTTGAACGTCGGTCAAGTGAGCTAGCACCTTCCTCTTCAAACTTCCACATCACACCCAATGGAAAATTTGGGACCTCGACAGATTTTACGTGCATCATCAGCCCCGCAACACGCCGGTTCTTTAGTGGCACCAGAGCTCGAACCCACGACTCAACGAAACTTCGGGCAAAAATCAGCGACCATGGCCACTAGGATACCGTGGGCATGACTAGGGGTCGGAAAGTGCCTCCGTAACTTGTTTGTATTTTTTATATAAAATTTACTTTTCATAACATTCGAGTATTTATGATTTTACCCCTCCTTTTCCATCATATTTTATTTAACATTGCATTTTATCTATCTTTTTTTTTTTTATCTTAATGTGATTTTCTTAAAACTGAACTTAGAGTCTTATTTTCAACAAATATTTGGTCAACTTAGCCAGACTTGACTCCGGTGGCTTTAGCCGTAACTGTCCTCATCCATTTATGTATTACTCCCTTGAAGTGGTAAAAAAAATTTGAAATATATAATATGTGGTAAAAAAGAAAGACTTCAATGGATTGAACGTATTTTTTATTAAAAACTTCGCTAAGGTCAAACGAAATTATTACTCGCGAGTGTGGGCGTAGTCCACTCAAATTCCTGACAATTATTCAAAATAACAAATTATAATGCTGTAAAATTTAATTTATTGAAATTTCACCTTGCAACTGTTTCAATCGTTGTAAGCGAATTTCCTTTAAAAAACCTTATTCAAATAACAATTACTCGGAATTGCATTGTCATTCAAATTAAAACTTTATATAAAAAAAATTTGATATTAAAAGTTTATTCAATAAACAAAGAAAATGGTCTTTGGGAAACCAATGTACTGTACATAAACAAATGATTTTTCACAAACACCAATATTCCTTATAAACTGAAGGAAATTTTTTGAATAAACAAACATGCCTGGCAAATGTAATAGGTGAAGATCTGATATACCATAAAACCGGTTTGATACTGAGTTTGAAATTTATTTGCTGGACATTTATTTTTTTATTTGAACATTCATTAATTGACTTTTTCATACTTTGGATTGATTAGATATGACTTGATTGAATGCGAATTTTGCATTTACATGCATTTTTCTTTATTCTTATTTTACACACACATATATCTATTTCAAATTATATTCTTTTGTATTAGACGGCAAAATTTTTTTGGAATTGAATTTAACACACACATATATATAATATTGCGAATTCCTAAATAAATGTGAGCATTTCAGTTCAAGATGTTTTATTTAAAGCGATCACTATGAAGACAAACTTAATAATAATATAGAAAAAGTTATATGCAAAGTTTTGCAAAGATTAGATTTAGTCACTCAAGGTGTACTTTCTTTTTGTAATTATTATTAAATTACTCGATTAAATATAAGAATTTAAGTAAACGATGAAATATCAAGAAAAGGACTATAGTAAGCTTTTCCGATATTAAAATTAAAGCAAACGATAAATTATTATTTTGAATATTATATCAGTTATATGTAGTTAAAATTAAAGCAAACGATAAATTCTTAAATTGAATATATTTTAGCTAAATGTATCTAAAATTGAAGCAAACGATAAATGATTAAATTGAATATATTTTAGCTAAATGTATCTAAAATTGAAGCAAACGATAAAAAATTGAAAAGTGATTTGGTACGCCAAAAGTGATCTACCTAAAACAATAGCCCCTTGGGTGGTTAATAATAGTAAATTAATATTAAAATCATTTGATCCCAAAACATTCCTAGAAGGAAACCAAAATAAAAAGACGTAGTTTGAAATTCTTGAAGGAAAAAAAAAGGGCTGCTTCACTGCTTAAAATTCTGAATAATGTTATTTATTTTCAGTCATATTTTGATTCTAGTTTACATATGATTTTCAGTAATACATAAATCAATAACTAAATAAAATACTTAAATTTTATGTTTGTTTCACTTCAATCCAATAAAAAATTCGAGGGAAATTTATTACGACATATTTTTGAAATGTGAGTTCATTAGTGCGCATATTCTTACAACATATTTTTTATTTATATATTTATTTATATTATTACGACATATTTCTGAAAATTGAGTCATTCTGCAAAAGCAGATATCAGACATATATTACTTATATTTTATTACTATCGAATAAAAAAATTCAGGAGAAATTTATTATGACGTATTTTTGAAAATTAAGTTCGTTACAGGTGAATGCAGACATCGAAAATATACGTAAAAAAAACAACATAATTTTTTGAAAAATGGTCAGGTGTACTAATTTATGGGGTATAGAAAACAATAATCCCTTATATGGCTAATTAAATACAGTTAATTAACATCAACGTAAATGATATCTACAAATATGATGAAGTTCATTTAGATACGTAGTTTTGATTTAAATTGGTTGTGTGTGTGTGTACTGTGCACTGATGTGTAAAATGTCCATGATTGTAGTTTTACTACCAAACGCGAGATACTCTCTGTATCCACAGGTGCTCTGTCATGGTGTACACCCATGCATTTCATAACGGAATGTCGCTCCGCTGGTAGCAGGGCTTCGTTGTGGTGAGTGGGATCCTATTCTTTAGCCACTTTCAGGGCTATATATACTCGTATATGTCAAACATATGATTTATTAGGCAATAAAAAATTCAAAACAAAGTAAAAACAAATGGTGAAACTAAATGAAACAGTGAAAATGGAAACTAGCAAGTCGGAATATGCTGTATGAAACTAATTTGATGGTGCCAAACTTTCCCCTTTACGACTTAGAAGCCAGAATTCAAAATATCTAAATATAAAAGAGCGCAGGAATTAAAAGTAAAATTCGGAAGATTTGAAGAAAATCAATTAGTAGTAAAAATAAAGTAAACCATCATTCACAAAAAAATCAAAGAAATAAAGATTCACAAACAGCAGATAGATAAAGCCATCTTCAATAAAAAAAATAACTTCTAAATATAATAAATAAGTATATATATATATATATATATATATATATATATATATATATATATAATATATATATATATATATATAACATATTGAAGAGAAATGCATTTTTTAGAAAATAATTTTAGTTACAAAGACATGAATAATAAATAGTATTACAACTCTGTATAAAAAAAAACAGAATTACAAATTAATAAAATCATATTTCTTCAGATTTTTATTACTCTAAAATTTCATATAATGATGACTTTAAAAATTAGAACAATCTCTAAAGATTGTAAGAGCTATATTACAAATGAAGGTAAATTATTATAAGAAATCATACACAAACACAAGATACTTTTAACAAATTTAATAAAACTGCTATCAATAAAATAGTTTTGATATTATTATGAAAATGTAAAAAATATTTATTTAAAATTCATTGTTATGATCTTAAAATCCTCTTTAATTCGTTCGACATACATAGATGATCTAATTAAAGTACAATTAATTATTTATCAGAATTATAACGTTAATTAATTACTCTTTTGATAAATTAAAATCTTTAGTTAATATTGTAAAGATAAAAAAGATAAAAAATATATTGTATATAAAGATAAGAAATTTAAGCAAAGTAGGTGGATCTGCGAGTAACAGCTTAAAGAATATGAATATATACTTGCACATTTATGAACATAATTATGTAGAGATAATTTTGTCACAAATAGATAGAGTAATGATTTACTTGTTTTGAATTATAAAAAGCCTTCTGAAGATAAACCTTTGTATCCAGATTATTTAAATCTAATTTAGACAAATAATAGTAAATATGAAAAAGAATATACTTATACATACAATTGGAAATTATAGATAGTTAAATTATTAGTAATATTTATGACAAGAGAGATAAATTTAAATTTCACATTAATAAGATACCTTTCTGGAGTAACTGTTTACATATTTTTATTATTGAAAATATTATTATTAATTACATTATTATAAATAATGATTTAATTTGTTATAATGAACTAAAAATAATTATAAAAAGTTTAAAATTATTATTATAAATATATTTTATTTATAATAATAAAATATATTTATTTATATTTTGTTTACAATTATAAAACAAGTTTCATTAAAGCAAATTATTCTATTAATTTTATTGATAATTATTTATATGTAATTAACATCAATACATCAAATAAAAATAAACATCACGCGCACACACACATATATATGCTTGAGTTGTATATGTTTTGATATATATTTTCTATTTTCTTATTTCTACGGATAATATTTCATCTGTAATATTTTTATAATAATAAAGTTTTGATTAGTAAATTTTTTTAAAAAAAGGTTTTACTTTTTAACTGAATCACCATTTGACATAGTTATATATATAATTAGCACTGTCTTTTTTTTTTTTTTTCTTTTTTTTTTCTTAATTTCTAAATGTTATTTAAATCTACTTTTTTGTAAATTTATTTACTGTAAAAATTATTGCTATTTAATTTGATATTCTTGCAATATGTTTTCTAAAAAATATTTAAGTATGGTAGAATAAGTACACATTTTAGTAAATTCCTTTAATTTTTTTTGTACAATCAATCAATCAAGAATTGTTTAGTGGTTACCAAACATAGTATTATTGAGCCATATTGGAACGGGATTTTGAGCCTCAAATTTCTTGTTTGAAGTATAAGCTATAACTATTTCAGTAAAAAATTTTTAATGTATATAAATAAGTATCGATTACTTCCAGTGTTTACGTTTATTTACTATGATTTAAATATATTTGTTTCCATGTTTCCTATGGTCGAATAACTGTTCAGTTTTGGAATTTTTGGTTATTCTTGGTCATACCTTTAAGTAATTGCTGAAATTGTGATGATTGTATCTTCGAAACTAGTTTAAACACACTTTCTTAGTCCAAAAATCTAAGACAGTATTTAAATTACTTTATCTCCATTTTTCAATTTTTCTTGATTCTTTTCTCTGGAGATTTGCTTTTATGTAGTAAAACTGTGTTTATTTAACTTGGTAGTAATTTTAATTAATGGTTTTATTTTTTTCTTGAATTAAATTTATCATGCATAACATGTTTCTTCTTGTGTTCTTTTGCATTGTATTTAACTAAATTTATAGTTTTTTGTGTTATAATATTTTGTAATTTTAAATAAGGATAATATTTTTAATTTGATGGCCTTTTTAACTAATTGTTTCCATTAATTTTGCAATATTTGTAATTTTTTTTTAATTCAGAATAATTTTATTTTACTTTTTGTTTTTAATAGATTTTATATAATTTAAAATAAATTATTCGTATTTGGCGCTAATACTCGTAATTATTTAAATAATTTATGTATATAATTTTCAGCAAAATAATTTCTTTTAATTATTTTACTGCACAGATTTGGATAGGCGGATTTATTACCGATTCCGTTGAAGATAATTCATTAATATTTTGCGCTATATTTCATATGCGATTTCGAAACAAGTTTGCGACACGTGAAAGATTTCGAGCTGGTGCATTAAAGGGGAAAAAAAATCGCAAGGAAATAACTGAATTTGAATAACACTCAATGAATGAAAGGAGGAAATACCTGGGCGTATTAATTACGAAAACAAGTTTATCCGCCCTCGAAAAAAGAAAGTCGAATTTTTTTCATTCAAATTCGCAAACATTAGACGAAAAACAACCGCTACAGGATAAAAAATCCATTCATCCCACATAACATATCAAAGTGTGACATTTTCATTTTGATGTCGGATTCTCAAAAAGCACTTATAACCAAATCAAAGCGTTGTAGATGGAGAAAAAAAAAGTTGGGGGGGGGGAGTTTTTTTAATTCATTTCATTTCAAAATGTCAAATGTTTGCCGCAAGTGACGCCAGCGTTACGCCCTTTGAAAGATGGCAAAGGCTGAAATGCTAAGCTGTGTGAAGATCTCGTGAAAAGAATGGAGGGGAAAAAAGTAAAAAAAAAACAAAAACAAAAATGGAATAATTAATATCTCGCGAATTAGTTAGTGAATGAAACAAAAATAATAGCAGACGATAGGACGCCGGAGATTATAGAGAAAAAAAGAGTAGTAAAAAAATAATAAAGATATGAAAAAAAAAAAAAAAAATAGAACGATCAATTTTCGCTTTACTTTCGGCTACCGAAAGTTACTTCTCAGTCAAGCGAGTAAAAATCAGATCGCCAAAAGAAGTTAAGTATAAACTATATTTGGCAATCAAGCGCTCCAAGAAATACAAAAGGTTTTGAATTGTTTAGGTGACATTTTTTTTTTATCGAAAAAAAATTAAAATTCATTTCACCAACCTATATTTTTACAAAAGTTTTGTCTGTGGTTTCTTTTGAACAAATTATACTGAAAGAAATGAAACCATTAATAAATTTTTTTAAAAAAAATGCTTTAAATTCATTCATATTAGGAGGGAAATTTTTATTTCCTTTTTATAATCACTTCAAATTAGTATAAATATTTTGATTTATACGAACATAGGCGATTAATTTTTAAAAAATGTGTTAAAATCTGTGATTCTCTCAATTAGGTGATCGATTTATGAAAACATTACGAAGAGCTGTTGATTGATTGTTTATTAATGTCCCACTCAAAAACAACACGAGGACTGTTGGCGACGGACCTTGTAATTTTGAGTGATGAAGACGGCGCCTTGAGCTGACACCTCCTTCTCTAAAACTTCTTCACCACTTCAGGGCGGTTTAGGAGTCTCCACTTCAAAACATTGGAGCATTAACAGATTTAACGTGCATCAGGCCCACTGCTCGGTGGATCTCAAGTAGCATCAGGACTTGAACCCACGTCACGACGGAAACAACGCCTGCCGCGAGCTCGCGACCGTGACCACTAGACTTCCACTGTTGCAACATTATGAAGAAAGGCTAAGTAATATGACTACATAAAACGGAACAGTCATTTGCATTTTTGCTTTTATGTTTTTAAACCTGTTTTTATTTATAATATTTTTCTGAATTTTTTTTCTTTCCTTAGCTCTAAAAAGATTTCAGTTTTTCTTTTTCTTCTAACAATCTTCAAACACATCTAAAGCTCGCGTTACTCTATCCAGTTTTACTTATCTACAGATAAGTCATTATGTTAATTATAATTCATTTAACTCTAAATATTTTTTTTAAACATTGGGAAAAAAAGTTTTCTAGGAAGATCTCATTAAGACTGGAAAGTAATAATTATAAAGTTTTTTTTTTCTGGGAAGATTTTCAAATCCATCAATTATAAAAAGGGGAAAAAAGCTAAACAGAAAGTTATAAAATTATCCACGCATGAAATAATTTTAAAAATTAAATAAATTGACATGGTTTTTTCCTCAAAGCGAATACTAATTTACAATATAGAGAAAAATTCATGAAAATAATCGTTCAAAATACTTCATTTTGATGTTTGTTACTGCTTCTTTTTTATTCGGTTTAAATTAGCTAATTTTATGAAAGTACCTGTTGCTTTCGCGTTGGCCTAAATACTTGGCGCGTTGGCTGTAAGAAAATAAATTCACCGAAAGCAACCCTGCTCAGGTGAGTTGGAGGGTCAAGTTAGGGAGGACAGTGTTTACCACCCGCTCCTTTAAAGCTCGTAGCGGGAGGGAGAGACGGGGGTGATCATTCCCCCCCATTTGATGGTTATTATGGCAGTGAAAGAAAAGTTGACGGGTACATGCCAGCTACTGAACATGGTTGCTATAATTTTAGAAATCACGTAACAAGAATGGGCCAAGCCTTTGGCGGTATTAAGCACTTTTGAATTACAACAAATCATTTGAATGAATAGTTTTTTTTATTGTTGAATTAGGCCGGAAACTTGAAAGAAAAGAAAAGTTTTCACTTAACAAAACTCTCTCTCAAGTTTTCTTAGAATTTTATTTATGATTACAGAATGAATCATTATTTAAATTTCTCTGCTTTAACTTGTTGCACGTTTAATGATTCTTATTCTGACAGAATCGAATTTTGTAATAGCTGGAGAAATTAAGAAGGAGAAAGTGAAGTGTAGTCATGACTATGAGTAATTACATCTTTTTTTTATTTCTTTTGTTAAATATTTTGTTTGTATTAAATGCGTAGCTCGAAGAGTGAGCTGAAAAAAATACTTTTGATGTGAAACATAGTTTTCAGTTTTATCAGTCCATAGGGAGAAAACCTATCATGACTTGGGGTTTTCGAAGAATTTTTAGAAAAGCACTTAACATTAGGAGTAATTTTTCTTTGACGATGATTATATTTTTTCTTACGAAAACTGAATTTTAATAACGAGTATGAAAATTGCGATGATCTGTACATTTTTATGTAATAATATGGAAGAATTTCGTAAACATTTCCTTAAACGATTATTTGTGTTTTTGAGATTATAAAAAGTGAGAGGAGTTTTTGTTCTTTTTCTAGAAGCATTTTAAAACAATTATATTCCAACGCATTCCCCCCCCCCTTTAAAAAAAACCCAACTAAAATGTATATACAATGATTCTAAACTTAATTGAAATTGAAAAATTTAAAGTTTAAAATTGGGAGAGAAAGTTTCTACCTTTTTAAAAACAATTTTCCTTTCTACATAAAAAGACTGGGAAGAAGGAGGACATGATAATTATGATACGATGGCAATTTTCTATTCTACTTTCTCGTTCACTGTATAACAAATATTAAAATCAAAGTATAATTCAATAATTCTCATAATTCCTTTAATTCTTATAATACAAATTTATTTTTGTCATAAAGTAAATTTCATACTACTGATTTTTTTTAATATATAGAATAAAGTTCTAAAGAAGAATCAATGAAACGAAGCATTGTCATAAATTTGATATTGATTTGAAAAGGTAAATAAATATTTAAAAGTATTTTAATATTTCTGTGAAATAATTACATTTATATTTCAAAAGAACTGGTAAATAAATTTGTGCACGAAAAATTTACAGTTTTAGATTTGATTTAAAAATATATATATATTGTTTAATATTTTGCAAACTTTTATGCAATTTATAAAAGAAAAAGGAAGCCAAACCATATTGTTTATTTTATATCTGTTGCAATGAATTAAAGTTATTTTCAAAAGTTCTTATAATTCTTTACTAAGAGAAGAGAATTAAAAAAAAAAAACACTGCATTTTTTACTTTTAATGGAATTTGCCTTTCAATCGAAAGTGAGCAATCTTAGATTTACTGTACTTTATGGAGTTCTTTATGCGTTACAAGAATTCTTCTGAAAATGTTAATTGTTGGATGCAGTGAAGACATTCTCTGAAAACTTTTACATTTCGTTTATTCTTAATTTCTTTAATTTTAAAAGTATTAGATACAATATTGTGTTGTTTTCAAGGAAATGTTTGTTCCTGAAAAAAGCTTAAAACCAAATTATATTTTCTTTTTTATTCAATCGTACGATATAAATAAACTATGATGACATAAAACAAGGAATGAAAGTGAATTTGATGAGTGATTCAGATCCTTGAATTCTTTAAAGTATTCTTACGATTTTTTTTCTTCTTTTGAATGATGATTTACATTCAAAACACCCAAAATGTAAGTTAGAAGATTAAAATAACATTCCTGTTACCTTATTATTTTTCTGAAAGCAATATCTAAGGTTCTAATATTTTTATTTTAAGTGTACGTTTTAGTACTTTTTCCGTTAGCTGGGTGCAAATTTTGCTAACATCAGAGCCTTTGTTCTGGAGACTCCTCAACCCAAACCATTAATATAAATACTTTCGAAAAACTCATTGTTATAAAACTAATGATAATTTTATTTAGAATTATTTCCCTCATAAATTTAAGATATATAATCTAGAGAGAAAAAAAAACGTGTTATATTTGGCAATTTATCGCGCGAGTGCAACTAACAAATAATTACCACGTTTTTGGCAAACTAGAAGATTTGTACATAAGCCAGCCCTCAAAAATTAGTTAGGAAAATTTTCAAAAAAATTTCATATTACACATGGAAATTTATGGTATCCTATAAATTACACACTCTTGAAAAAAAATTCAAATTCAAGAAATTAACATAACATTCCTAAATTTGACAAAATACTAAATATGTTGAAAAAGACTTTAATGAATAAGAATTAGAATATTTGCTTGTTCTATGCAGAAAGAAAATTTTGAATTTCATGAAAAATATTGATTTAGAAAATTAACCGAAAATGTAACATTGATTAAAATAAAAGGAAATAAAAGTTATAGTTCAAATATACTTTTTACTTTCAGAATTTTTTTCTATTTAAAGATGAATTTTTTTTTTTTATTGTTTGAAAAAATACGAAATTCCTACATCATGTCTTTGTCTATCTCAATAGGAATATATGATTATGAATTTTACATACACAAATAATTGTTTGATCGTGTATTTTGAATACTATAGTCTATAATTGAAGTCAATTTAAAGTTTCTGTGAATGCATTCATAACACATCGATCAATAACTCCCGAGACTAACCCAGAGATGGCGCTCGTAGTAAACCAGTAACCAGGTCTTTCTAGAGTACTAACCTTTGCTTGAAACGTGTCAAAATTTTAAGTCGATCGGACCTTGTGCTTCAAGTAAATCCGCCCCATGACAAGTGAAGTCTTAAACGCGTTTTGATTTAATATTCAGTATACTTGAGTTATCATCGTACTAAAAGCAGTAAAAGATGTCTCACTGATAAAGAATATTCTTAATATAATTATGATCATGATGATGACATCTGATCTAGTACCTAACTCTTCTAACTTCTACACCAAATTATATGAGAGATTGACGTTTCTGTTCCAATAAACGGCAACAGCTTCCCTGTATTCCGAGCTGATGAGATTCAGATTTCAAATCTGAATTGGACAAGAACATCATCGGTTGAGCTCGAAACCGGTGATGTACACGAACACTCCTTTGCATACGGTCCATTTGCGATAATAGGTAGTGGTCTCGAGCTTGCGACGGTGTTTTTCCCCCATTGATCGCTAGTTTGAATCTTGATTCCACTAAATAGTAGGGCAGATACATTTTAAATCTTCGATCTCAAAAGTCCTCATGTTAGTGTGGAGATGAAGAGTGGTTTAGCGTAGGTATCGTCCTCAACCTGACCATGGTTTGGAATTACGAGGTCCGTTACCCCAATAACCCTATTGCTTCAAAGATGTGACGTTAATATATCCAACAAATCACTACCAGTATCGATACTGTCATCGTTATCTGACGAAAATTCCGTCACAAGTTTTAGTTGATCGATACTGCAGCGATTTTATAACCCGCATGACGGTTTTGAGGAAAATCAACTGACGATTTGAGTAGTGTTAGCCACTTAAAAATTTCAGGAATAAGAAGTACAAAATAATACTTTATTTAATCCACAGTATCAAGCATGAATACTATAAATTGACATGTGCTGAAAAAAAAGTTGTCTCTGAAGAAGTTTAAATTTCTCTAGAATCATTATAATATATATATATATATATATATATATATATATATATATATATATATATATATTATTATAAACGAGAAAACATGCGTTGATATCCTCAAGCATTTTTTTTTTTTTTTTTTTTTCCGACATCAATCAATCGAATTGTAAGCTAACATTTTGTGAATGATATTTGTAAAATTAACACATTTTGAAACGAGACCAAATCTAAGCCTATAAAATGGAATGTGTTTTTTGAATGGGCTTGCGAAGGATTCAAACAAATGGTGAAAGAGGGAAAATGCTCGTTAGAGCCAACAACTAATAAATATGTGAAAGACCAAACAAAAACATTAGAAAGTACTTGTATAAAAACAAATAGAAAAAAAAATAGAAAATTGGACATTTTTAAGAAAACAACTGCATAGAATATTATTATCAACAATAAACAGAGATTAAATATTCAAGATCTTAATTTAATTTTTATATACATGCATAAATCCTACCAGTTGTAATGTTATGAAGAAACGAATTTCTACAGGTAACATTTATTTTTCTTTTTGCTCATATCTTCCTAATAATTTATATAGAAAATAAAATTTTAATTGTCTTTTTAAATAGGAAAAATTAAAATAAATTTTAATTAATTTGATGTTTTAATCTCATATTTATTACATAAGTCAAATTTAATATGTATATGGTTAAATTTATATCAAGTAAATTAAGTATTCTTTTATTTAGTATATACGTACACGCACACATTGTATTAGCATAATGTTAATCCGATTCATGCCGAGTTTCAAAGAAGAGAAAATTTGAATATAAAGGGCATTTTATTTTGCAGAGAGCACGATTTTTCAACGATTAATGAAACTTGAGAAATTTTTTAAAAAATATATAATATTACTATTATTTTAAAACTTACCTCTGCTTTCAGATCAATAAAGAAACATATTTTAATCTTCATAATTAATGTTAAATATGACAATAAGCAAAACAAAAATTATACAAGATTTCTAATTAAGTTCAAACAACTGAACGCTAGTGTACAAGTTTGTTGGAATATCATATAGTCACAATAAAAAGTAACATTTCTCCTGACATTTGTAAAATAAACGTATTCTCCATCAAAAGCGATGAAAATATTAGATATTATATAATATGTTTTGTACATAAATCAAGTTTTGAAAAAGTAAACTTCAGGAACTGAAGAAAATAAATTTTATATAAATGTATCATTTTAATTTACAGAAATTGTCAATCTGAGATAAATTTAGCAGTCTTCAAATAATGTTTAACTTTGAAATTAACTTGAAGAGTTTTTGCATTAACTACCTTTTATTTATGGTAGTAATAAATAATTGTTTATGTATAATAACTTGATAAACATTAAAACTCTTAAATTGTCAGAAATATTGAAGGATGATACTAGAACAAACTTTAAAGCATTTAATTTATTCGAAATGCATTGCATTTGTAAGTAATCGAAGAATAGGTTTACTTTTATTAAAAGTAAGGAAATGTTTTTTAGATTTACATAAATTTGTCAAAGTCTAACATTGAATTTCATAAAACCATCGCAAAATTCAAAACTATAACATAAATATACATATTTAAACTATATATATATATATATATATATATATATAT
>BMAW01066290.1:363504-389411 GCA_019974015.1 Nephila pilipes
ATATATATATATATTTCCGAGAGAGAAACAAGAGTTAGAGTACTCGTAAAAGATTTAAAAACCTGTTTGTACGACTGCTTTGAAAATTGGGAGCGATCGTGATTTCTTTATAATTGATAAAACAGAATAAAAATTTTGTAGTTGATAAGAAACTAGAAAGCTGCAAACATGTATAATTTTTTTTCCCGAGAAAAAAGAAAACTGACAGGAAAAAAACATTATGCGAGGAAGATTTTTTTTAAAAAAATCCATTTTGGAATATTAGAATATAAAACTATAAATCGTCTAATACGTGAGTGTTGTACATTAAAAAAAAATTACGATTTTATATATGGAAAATTAAATAGTATTCCTGAAAATGCTTTGACATTTTCAGAAAGCATTCGAATTCTATTTCTTATTGTTCACGCCTCTGACTGATCCATTGATAGGATGGGATTGCTTATAAAAGGAGAACTCAGAAGCAACACGAGGCTTATTGTCGACGGACCTAGTAATTTTGAACCTCGGTCAAATGACAAGGACGACACGGGGATTGGTACCTCCCTCTCAAAACTTCCTCACCTTGCTACTGGGAGGACTTGGGACCTCGGTAGATTTAACGTACATAAACCCCGCGACACGACGAGTCTTTAGTGTTATCAGGGCTCGAACCAACAACTCGACGAAAGCTGCCGAGCGCGACCACTAAGCTACTGTTTCCTCGACTGATCCATTGTTTGATCTTCGTTAAATTCTATAGATATATTTTTAATGTTGCCCAAAATTCTTATACCTTTTGATTTAGTATTTTATTTTATTTATTTATTTATTTTTGCATTTTTTCATAAATTATACTGCTTTTATTTTAAAATATAGTGTGTGTGTGTGTGTGTGTGAGAGAGAGAGAGAGAGAGAGAGGTTTTTCCCCAGATAAAACATTCAAAATACTTTTTCGTTTGCGAAATTTTTCAATAAATTGTCAGAATTGCAAAAAGCTATGAGTTATTATATGTTAATTTTATTATAAAAATACCGTTTTAAAATACCGTGGCTTTCAAGTAAAATTTGAATCTTAAGTAGGATTTTTAATTTAAAATAATAATACTAAGCTTGATGAAAATGAATGTAATCAAAACTAAGAGTTAGTCATAGAGTATTAGATCCTTTTGCGCAAATAAGACATTAAAAAAATTACATTAAAATTAATATTGATTAAGAAAATACTCCTATTTCAATAAAGTTTATTTATAATGATAGAGATATTGCTAATGGCCTTTTTATTTTCTAATAATTTCCTTTTCATTCCGATTCCTGTTTATTCTATATTTCACCTTTTCTCAGAATTGTTAATAAACTCTGTCATCTGACAATGATCCAAAGCGATACGGTAGCTCTCTTCAACAGCAACAGGTATAAAAATCCCTGATAATAGACCCGACAAGAAATTCCTTTTGGCTTGGTTGCTTAAGGTCTCAAAAATAAATAAATAAATAACGGACGAGTTTTCTACGGATGGAAGGATTGAGAGTTCGATTTAGAGTACATGTCAACCGACATTCTCCGCTGCAGCGTCAAAAATAGTGGCCGCCGAAGTTGTGACCCGGGACTTGAGCCCTATATGGCAGCAGAGCCTAGAACTACTGGTTGCCTGTGCCCTCAATGTAAAACACATGCCTCTGTGCATCTAACAAAGACACCCATTCGTTAATCACTACTAATAATATGCAGGTTACGGCCCATGTGTTAAATAGACCCGCCAGCATCTCAACTACGGACAGCCGATGATATCACTGGAAACTATCCAAAACGACACTTAATACAATAGGAAAGAATTTCTATTAATTGCATTGATAGTTAGAAAAACAACCTTTTCTAAAATATCTTTCAGAAAAATTCTTTCGTATCTCCTCGAAGATATTGGAGGGGGAGTATGTGGTGACTCTATTCAACAACGGCATTAATAAAAGTCTCGATAATAATCCCTTAATGACTTAATTGTCAGGCGTTTTCAAAGACGAAAAGATGAGTTATCTCCGGTAGAACAATTTGAAGATTTGATTTCTCTTGTCACCAAGGTCAATCGACTTTCTGCTTCCACCCTCCCGGAGTAAAAACCTCAACCACTGAAATTACAGTGTTTGTATTTGAGCTGATAGCACCCATCAGTCACTTCTGCACCATATTAAGGGGAGATTTTTTTTTAGCCGCGATTTATTTTTTATTTAGCAAATATTTGTTCCCACTAATCTTATGTATGACTTTTAGGTAGATTTATGGAATTTTGAAAATATAACTTATCTCAATGATTTTATTGACTTGATAATCGTAGCATAAAACATATATTAAAAATTGAAGTTTAAAACACTTTTGCCAATAATCTAACGAGCAATCTTAGCGTTCGTAAAAGGAATTCTTGACCACATAAGAATGAGCTTTGAAACTTAATAAATTGTAAATCTGAGACTCGATCCCGATGAAAATTTTATAATTTAAATTTATGTAAATTAGCCTTGTGAATCAAATAACTGGAAAAAAAAAATCGTGAATAGATTCACAATTGTTTGGTTTGAATTAAACGTTCTTCTAGAGTTACACTAGATTATTATTGATTTGTAATTTTGTAACAAGAAATGCACTACCACTTAAGTTGGTTATCTCACTGTTTTACGTAACCTCAAAAGAATTCTTAAACACAGGAGAATTGAGAGTGCAATAGGTTTTATGATTCTCACCTTAGATTGAAAAAAATCCTGGGAAATTCCGAATATAGATTTTGGAAAAGATAATTCAAAATGTTTTTATTTTATTTTAAATCATAAAAAACATTGGTTTTATAACGGATAGTAGCATATAAACTGAACAAGGTTGTGCTGCTATCCAGGAATTAAAAAAAAATCAGAGACACATCTATGAATGGTAAATCATTTTTGGTGTGAGAGGGAAGTAGCAGGTTTTAACTGGGTATCTGCTGTTTCTTAGACACACGCTCTAACCACTGAGCCAGAAAAATCTTATTAATTATAATAGTAATAGAATAGATAGTAATCACTTTTTACCTCGGTTTCCCTATTTAGGCTTGATGTTTGTGTGGCTGATTCATTATCTGTTAACGTTTAACTTAGAAGCAACACAAAAGCTATTGGCGACGGACCTCCTAATTCTGAACCTCAGTCCAGTGACGAGGACGACACTCTCTAAACTTCCACACCATCCCACACGATAGATTAAATGTGTATCAGCCCTGCATCAAAACTCGAATACATGTTTCGACGGTAACAATGCCAGCCATGAGCTCGTGACCATAAACACAGTTTTTATACATATAGTAGTAGCAACCACGGCTGTTGCTCTTTATTTGGACAGATGTCCATTTCATATATATATCGTATAATGATTAACTGGAAAATTGAATATTTGCTTTATTCCATAAACTTCTATTCATTACGAAATTTAATGAAATCGATTTCAAAGTCCTCTCATTGTGCGATGGGAAAGTTAGGAGAAGGAGTTACAAATTCCTCATCACTCTGCCTTAAATCAGAAGTTCATGGTTCATTACCAACAATACTCATTTATTTAATTTTTCTGTGATTTGTATAAAATCAAAAGAAGTTCCAATATTATATATATATTGGAAAGTATTAAAAACACATAATAAATAAGATAACAAATAAAATCAATAATAAAAGAAAACATATGTAAAAATAAGTAAAATAAATTAATAATAAATTGAAATAAAATTTGAAAAAAATTGAATGAATTGAAATATATATATATACGTTTGAAATGGGAAAATAATGGTAAATTTTCTTAAATTTAATTTGCTCTCCTAATAAATGAAATAAAAAATATAACGCAATACAACGTCGTAAAGAGAAAAAAAATTACTCCATGCTATAAAAACTCAATAACATTCTACTCATCAATCAAAAACAATGAGTTATTATTCAAAATATACGCTTTAACCTGAAAAAAATACCTTGAACAGTTTAGTGGTTACTTATTATCCGCAAAAACCAGTGAAGCAGAAAATGATGTGTAATGAAGCGTATAGTGGATTGACTCTCTCCTCTTTTTTCCGATTCGTTTTTTATTTCACCATTTTCACTTTCTTCTGAGTATATCGTTTTCTCGTAGATACGTTTAATATATTTTACAAAAGTAGAGAAAAGCTGATAATTTTTCATAAGCTTCAGATTCATTTTCATCCGTCAAAAAACTAAACTGCGGAATTTCTTATATTTTCAAATGAATAAGAATATAAACAAATAAAAACTGCTTTCAGAATATCAAAATTAAACTGGTTTGATAAATTGTTATTATTAAATATGTTTTATAAATAAATTAACTAGAACTGAAAATGTAACACTAAAATCATCATTCAGCTTTCAGCTTTCAATCTGTGCTAGTTTTTTTAAATTCTTATTCTAGACTGTATTGCCATGGTGATCTGTTGCAAATGAGTAAAGTAAATGTATAAATTGAATTAATATATAATTCATCCAAGGAAAAAAGGCCCCTTCGAATGCTTGATATAAAAATATCCTTTAAGCATATTTAAGCAATTTCATGCAATATAAGAAAAAAAAAAACTGACTTGATTCATTTCCTTCAAAAACTTCAAAAACGGAGATTTTATAAAATATAAAATCTCCGCTTAATTTATGTAATAAAAATATAATTTTGAAATTTAAAAGAAAATCTTGATTAGACTTATTATTCATTTTTATTAATATAATAGTGTTTAATTTACATTTTAATTCTCCTACAAATGAGTATAAATATATAGCTGAATATAAATTTACTTTTATGAATAGGGCGTAATAGCCGAGAAATCACGAAGTTCGTGATAGGTAATGTTGAAGTCAAATCGTGAGTTCGAATCCTAGTTCCACCAAAGAAACCATCGAGATAAATATGAGAAACTGCTGCGAGGTAAATGGAATTGAATCTCAAATTCCTTACGTGGTGGAGTGTAGAAGTTTGGAGAGTGGAGTAACGCGTGTGAGTTTTGGAAGTGGATCAGCTCAAAAATTGCTCAGCTTTACTGTAGTTCCAAATTGTAGGTTTCCTTACAAATAACTACCATGTTGCTTAAAGTACGACAAATCATGATTAATTCAAACAAAATCACGATTAAGAATATTTAAAAGAGAAAAATAAAAATGAAATTCTCTTTATCACAAAGAAAGAAAATATGTCAAATTAATCACACTTAATGTTTGGTTGTAAGTTTCAGATATCATAGAGGTATGGTTAATCTTTAGATTATGTGATTATTTTTTTCAAAAAAAGAATAAATAAACATTAACTAACAACCAAATGTTCACAAAATGTTTGACAGCTAAAAATATTATTTGGAAATGAAACGGCAATACAACCACGTTAGTAAACAAACAAAATTACCATTACCATCAAAGAATGTCACGAACTTCATTTGAATTCTGAAAATGGAAGAAAAAGGATGTAATCAATCATTTCTGAGAAATGTTCAGCTTAAATATATTACGATTTGAGTTTCTCTGCTCATTAATCCATTGAATTGTCAAAAATTTTATTTTGTCGAATTAAAATTTTCTGATAACAGAGGTTAAGTTGTGTTCTGCGGAGAATGACCAATAGTAAAGAAAATGAACTTCAATTAACTTTAACTTTTTTCTTTCACAAAATACGAAAACCATATAAAATAGGTATTATTTTATTAATATTAATGTATTTAGGGAATTATATTACTTTGTGGATTATTTGTGCAATTGATTCTATTTAATTTAGCTTTACAAAAGACCAAAAAACAATATATCGTTATATCTATCAATAACATTTGTTAATATCCTTTATTTTTATGTTCACCTTACTTGCCCATTTCATTATTATTTGTAATTAATATTTTATCAAAAGCATTAAATATATTAAATTACTGACTAGAAATGATTGTAGAATGTAAAAACGCTTCAATTAGTTAAGAAAATATCAGTAAACATGTTATTAAAGACCATTTTATTTAAACTCTCTTAACTTAAACATTGCAAAATTTAAGGTTTAACATGATTGGTTTACAAAGACCATTTCTTCATTTCAAATATGAGAAAATCTGGTTCTGTAACATACCATAAAACTTTACTGCCGTCCAATTTCTTTCTTGATTAGGCGATTAATTACTACTCAAGAAATATAAATATAACTAAATGAATTCCGTAGTTCTACTAGTTGATTAATTTTAAGAATAGTACTGACGAAACAAAATTCTATGATAAATTAATTACTTAGATAACAATGCTAGTTAAAATTGTTTCTTGGCAAGTCGTAAGTTTTTCATGTTATTCGGGCTCCTATAGCATTAAAAATTCAACTCATGTGTTAATATAGCTCAACAATATCACGAAAATTTAAGCATGGTTAGGTTACTTCACGCTATAGGATAAGTAATTGAATTGCATGTTTGTAACCTATTCCGTCAGTAATAAGTTCCACATACCCTCCTTTAATCCTTTTGTCACTTTTTTGTGTTCCTTAACTTCTTATTCTTCTAAAGATACAACTTCTATAATCATAAATTTGCAGTTTAAAAAAAATAGAAATTAATAGCGATCTCGTAAAATGTGCGATCGTCGCTGTATTCCGTCACAGTCGCGGATTTCTTACCTATTTCCACTTTATGTAATGATTTTAAGACAAAACTTTTATTGAAAAGCACATATATAATGAAAAAAATTAAAATAATTCTTTTAGTTTTTCACATATCATATGAATTTTATAGCCTATTTGAATATAATTTGTTTTCCGCGTTTCGTTTCTTCGTTTCTGTGTTTCGTTTCTTCAGCTTTAAGTATATGCTGAATGAGTATTATATATATAAAATCACTGTAATGATTAATATAAATTATTATGATAGCTAAAAGTAATCATATATTTAAGGATTACTGATTTTTATATTTTTTTTTTCAAACCGTTCTGTTTAATTTTTAATTAAATTATTAAAGGCACTTCTTTTCCATGACTTTTGTAATTTTTATTCATTATTTTTTTAGTTATCAATTCAATGGGGTTCTTGCGGTTAAGTTCCAAAACACATCTGTCACTTGAGAATCTGCGCTTACAATGAAAACATTTACTTCACAAATTATCCGGAAATTATTATTTATTAGAAAGAAAAACAATTTCTCTAATTCACAGCTCAAAAATTGCAGTATTAAATCATAACAATGTGACTTAGCTTGCAACCAGCAACGTGGCTAGAAGAATTTTTCTTTTTCTTTTTTTTTCCATATTGAGAAAAGTCACGCGTGAGGAGTTTATTCTTATAAATGAAATTTTAATCATATTGTTTCACTCATATCTTAAATTTTCAAAATAAATAATTTCTAATTTACGAATTGGCTCGAAAGTACTTATATTTGAAGAAAGATAACACCATTAAGGTAAATTGTTGTTACCCTTAGGTGTGCCATCTGTTAAACGGAGCCAAAACAAATTGGACATTGATTCATAAGTTAGTTTTGATAGTCATTTGCTGCCTAATCAAAATTTGATTGCTGCCGCGTTATCGAAGTCATTTTGCGTTTAGTTGCGTCGGTGAGATATGGATTCCTCATTATGCACCGGAAATCAAGCAAAAATTAAAAAGTTGGGTTGCTTCCGGTGAATCTTTCCCAAAAAAGGCGAAGATGGTCTCATCAGCCAGAAAAGTTATGACGAAGAATTTTTGAGATGCGAAATGCTTCATGAACACGATTACCAGTAAATGAGATTTAGATAACAGTCTAGTGAGACATGATGCTTACTAACCATTTTTGATTCTACAAGCACCGCCTTTTGGAATTTCTAAGGATTTATTGAACGATCCTCGTATTTCATTTATGTCTTTTTATGATGAGAAATGCATCATATACTGTCAGAAATGTAAGTCTTCAGTTTTTTGAAAATGAATGTAAAACAAAGAGGAAAAGCAAAGAGAAAATATACGAGTAAATAGCGAGTGAAAGAAAGTTCAATACTTACGAAAAGAAAGTTCAATACTTAAAGTATGAGTGAAAGAAAGTTCAATACTTAAAGTACGAGGGAAAGAAAGTTCAATATTAAAGAACAATCTTCAATACTTATAGAATTCAATATATCTTCAAAATCATAACTGTAGATGGAGAAAATTTCTATAGTTTTTATATTATTAACAATATCATTACTATCATTCAATTGTTGACTTGCTAAAATTATCTGTATTATTTATAATAATTTTTTTAAATTTTATCAGCTATAGTGACTTAAGTATTAAAATCGTTAGTTATTGAATGAAACTTCATAGGAGTCTTATGGAGAATGGTTTCAGCTCACCTTTTCTTGTTTCCAGTATGATAGTGGACCTTGGATAAAAATCCTGGCAATATCTTCAGGCTCCTCCCGTGGTGTATAGCCTTCCGTAACAAGTCGTATTATGTAAGGGTGGAAGCCAGAATGGGGAAAACATCTCTGAATAATTCGGAACAACGAAGAAAATTTTTTAGCAGACCGCTAACTCGTGTGTTCCCACTCTTTTAGATGAACTGATTCGAAAGAATTGATCGCTCTTTTGATCTCCATCTCTAATTAGGACTTTATTCGTAACTCGAAACCGATACATTAATTTACAAAGTGAAATTCAAATAAAAACAACTGAAAATAAACACAAACGAACATTTCTGACGGACATTAGTTATTTATACGATCCATTAAGATGGATATCCCCCATTATGGTCTCAGCAAAAATATTAATGCAAGACTTACAATTCACAGGAAAAGATTTTGATGACAATGTTCCAGGCAGTATTCAAGAAAAATGGGTAAAATTAACGAAAAATATTCACTCTCTTGATTCATTATAAAACAACTTGCTGGATAGGATTTAACGCGAATAAATCACCTAGAATTACACGCCTTTTATAATATTTTTTAGAAAGCATATGCATCCGTAATGGGCTTCAAAAATCTATGTAATGAAGAATGTCCTTCCATGCAATTAGCTTCAGAAATAAAGATAGCTTGCTCCCTTAAACGCGTTTTATTACCTTTGTTGGAACTCTATGTGGTGCATTGTTATAAGTCAAACTAATACTTCTGACTCTTTTAGAAACAAAATTAAATCTACAAAAATTGTTATGTGGACAGATTCAAAAGTTGTCTTCGCTTGGCTCAAAGGACTACCTAACCCAAGGATCAGCAGACCACGGCTTTCTAGCCGCATGGGGCTCTTTGCATATGCAATTGTTGCTCTTTAAATTTCTGCCTCAAAGTATTATAGCTGTAGTGTTCTTAGTGATATGAGGCAAGCAATTCTGATTGATTTGGATACAAACACGTGTACTTACGGCTTAGAAATTATTGTTGCAGTCTAAAATAAAATTTATAGATAGTAATTTGCTGAATTTTTTCCGAGAACTGTTATCAAAATTCAAGTTACCTTTGGGGGGAGGGGAATAAAGAAGAGCCCCTGCGGAAAATTTGTATGTAGATCGCCCAGTGTGAGCAAGCTAATTGAGGCTAGCACTGTGTGGCCACCCTATGACCCTCACTGGAATGTTAGGGAGAATAATACCGTTTCATACTGTAACTGGCTGTAAGAAATTATATTCCTCTGCACAAAAGTGTGAATATATTCAATAAATAATAAGTAGAAATGACTGAAAGTGTAAATTACTTTGAGAGGGGCAATAAATAAAATAAATGATTTGTCGTTAATATCAACCAACACCTATGAACCAGCACCAATTAAGGATAGATATAGCCACGACAATCTGGTGCAATCGCCATACAACTAGAACCAATTGATAATTTTGACAAAATGTTTGTTAAATTTAAAGCCTGTTTGAGCAGATGAAATGATGTTTCCATATTAAGAAAATTATATGATGAAATATCTATTCAAATAAGTTTCGAGTAATTTGAAAGCAATTTAGATTCAAATGGTTGTTTGTATTCGCCTATTTTTTGTAGAAATGTACTTCAAATGATCCTGTGTTTTGCAATTCTACCGGGAACGAAATAATAAAAGGAAATCAAATGTAAAATAGTTGTTAATTTTTCTAAAAATTGAAATAGAAGCACGTAAAAAATATTTAAATATAATTTTGACTAATATCGAAATAACAAAAAGAATAATGAAAGTAGAACTAAGCAAAATTCTTTCAAATATTTCATTTACAAAGACAAAACTCCTTTCAGAGTTCACGTTAAATACTTTAACTGAAAAATGATGTGTATTTTGTACCAAAACATATAAATCAAAGAGTGTAATTTACATTTGTACATATCACGTTTTTGCCCTAAAACTCCATACCTACTGGTCGTACACAGTATCTTGACCAACCATAACATGTTCGAATAACCGTGAATTTTTCGTGAAATATTTTCAAATTATGGATGTTTTTACTCAACCTATAATTCATCTTAAACACCCAATGGGCAACCACAAAATCAATTCCCTCCACCAATAAAAATGCAAACCTTCACCCATCTAAAGACCTCTCATCTTTTCACCAAATTTCGAGAATTAACAGCAGTGCATCAAAAAAAACTGAAATCTTCTCCTCCCACAGTCGGCCTAAATTCCAACATTCCAAGATAAATCACAAATTAGTAAATATGGGCTTGAGGGTCGCTTCACGGTCCAGGCATCCCATGAAATCCATCGTCCATCATGACCAAGGAGATCTAACTTAGTGGTATTTTAAAAGGGGTTGTTGAATGCAGAAGTAATTATAATCAATTTTATATGAAAATCAGTAGGTTACGTATTCGGCTAATAAAATTCGTAACATTAATACGCAAAAACAACTACTATTAATTTTCTGAGAAAATAAATTAAATTACGTATTCAATTAACACAGTTCGTGAAGTATATATGCAAGAACAGTTTAGTTTAGTTTAATTCTTATTAACGTCACACTAGAAGCAACACGAGGGCTATTGGTGACGGACCTCATAATTTTGAACCTCGGTTAAGTGACGAGGACGACTTCTGAGCTGGAACCCCCCCTCTCCTAACTATATGCAAGAACAACCAATGTCAGTTTTAATTATTAGTGAAAATATGAAGCACCAGTATAAAGTACATTTGGTAGGATTCATACCAAATGATTCATACTGAGTATTGACCTATAATTGGTATGATTCATACTGAAATTATTTCATGTAGTTTGGAAGTCTAATTCCTAGCATTATATTTTAACTTGGTTGTATCGTACATTGAGCTGCAGAAATAAAAATATCTTTGTTGGTTCTTAGTTTTTGTAGGAATCGAAAATGGTATTCTGTGTAAAACGTTTTGTAAATAATATACAAATGTTAATTTTGATATTTTAGATTATGACCACTTCCAAGACCATACCTTCTCCTCTCCCCAGGTGAGCACACACATACACATATAAGTGGGGCTCTCTGATATCTTCATTATTCTGTTTCATTGAAAACTTGGCTCTTTTCATGGAAAATCTGCCGAATCCTTGCCTAACCGATGGAAGCCATTTGTATCCATTCGTGTTGGTGAAGTACTCCAGAAGCTAACAAATGCGTAATGGAGGTATGTACGTATACAAGGAAATTAATCGACTGTAGCTTACGGTGGAAAGGCCCCTCAAGAGTAATACATTTCTACGAAAATTAGCTTATAATCGAAGTTAAAGATTCTGTCGAAATAGGTAGAAAAACCGTTCACATTGCTCTGAATCATGTTGTTGTCGTACACTTTCGAGAATAGCAGAGCTATATCAAGTCCATTAATCTGTGCACCCTGAAAAAGTCCAAGACCAACATAGGATTCTTAATAATGACCTACCTAGAGAGGCTCAGACAAGTAAGGATGTGTTCAAGTGAAGCCTCTTCCGAAAAGCATTTAGCGCAGGTCTCAAAATGCTTATAACCCTCAGAATATTTCATAGATCTAAGATGTCAGCGGAGAAAACAGACCATTATCTGAACTGGTTTGAAAAATTTTCGTCATTTTCCGAATTAATCCGAGTGAAATTCATAAGCACCTGCACATTTCCTCCGAATTAGATTAATTCGAAATATCTAACAGTTAAAGAGATTGACCAATCTTTATCCTGGCTTGTACGTCTTGCTCAGAACCAATAATTTGGTACGTAAACAAAAGCATTACAAAAATGCAAACCATTATCCTCTAAAAAAGTAACTTTTAGCTTTATCACTATTCCTGGAAGAGAAAAACACCTTACGACTTGGAGGACGCTTGCAAAACACCGTGCTAAGATTTTCCGAAAACCTTCCAATTATCTTATACTTGGATTCATTCAGAAAATTACTGATTCAAAAGACGAACACCGAAAATTGCATGGAATTATTCAACCAGTTTAGGGATTTTACAAAAGAAAACAACTAAGTAATAGATTCTAGAAAATTAGTTAAGCAAATCATTCAATAACTGCATACCAGGTTTCCGGCAAAGGACCAAAGTATTTGACCTATAAGTACTCAAACTATATACAGGGGTTGGACAAAAATATGGAAACACCTTTTAAAAAACATGTTTCTTTGCTTAATATGGTGTAGGAAACCCGTTGGCATCCAAAACAGCTTGCAGTCTTCTCGGAATGGATAAATTCAGTTCCTGTATGTGTGCCAAGGGAATATTATACCATTCTTCCTGCAAAACGGTGGCAAGTTCAGATAACGATGTTGGCGGTAACGAGATAACGAGATAACGAGAACGCACTTTCCGTTCCAATGTAGGCCACAAAGGTTCGATAATATTCAGGTCTGGTGACTGTGGTGGCCAGGGGAGATGGGACAAATCCTCCTCGTGCTCAGAAAACCAGTCCTGGACAATGTGAGCTGTGTGAACAGGGGCTTTGTCGTCTTGGAAGACACCATCACCATCGGGGAACAAAGTTTGTACCATGGGATGAACTTGATCTGCCAAAATGTTCACATAAGTCTTGGCAGTCATGTGCCCTGACACAGTTATCATGGGGCCAGCAGAGAACCACGATATGGCTGCCCAAACCATAACAGAACCCCCGCCATGTTTCACTCTTGGCAACAAGCAGTCTGTATTATAGGCTTGAGATGGCGTTCTCCAGACGTAAACTCGGCCAGAAGTGGGAAACAATGTGAAAGAAGACTCGTCAGACCATATTACACGCTTCCACTGCCCTATAGTCCAGGCTTTATGACTTAAACACCACCTTTTCCTGTTACGGGCATTAGCATCACTGATGAGTGGCTTCTCAATTGCAGCACGGCCAGAAATTCCCTGTTTATGAAGCTCCCTTCTAATTGTTTTGGTACTCACAGGGTTCTGTAACACAACATTCATTTCAGCAGTAACTTTTGCAGCTGTGGTCTTCTTATTTTTCGTCACAATTGCCCTTAATGATCGTCTGTCACGATCACTCAGCACACACTTTCGTCCGCGCTGTGATTTAGCAGATGATGTTTTTCCGCTTTTCAAACATGCGGAATAAATCTTCGATACAGTACCTCTTGAAACACTAAACACCTCGGCTACCTTGCTTACGGAAGCACCTACCATACGTGCTCCAACAATTTGCCCACGTTCGAAGTCTGTTAACTCTGACATAATGCAATGACAACCTCACATAACAGTACTCCGACAACAACTGAACTGTTTAGCACATTTACGAAGTTGTATAGGTGGCGTTAGTAGTCAAAAACGCCAGCGCCACCTACATATTTCATTAAAATCAATCTTTCTTTTCAAACATGCATTTTACAAGGTGTTTCCATATTTTTGTCCACCCCCTGTAGCTCCGTAGAAATAGTCTAACCCATTTAATTACTAAATAATAATTAAAAAATTTAAAATATTTTTTCAAAAATGCTCTTAAAATATTGTAAATAGGCGTATAAAAGTGGAGATTCTAAATATAGTTTGGCAACTCTTCGCCAGTTTTTCAGGTATGTATTCTTTACCACATTATTTACAATAATTACAATTCAAGGTTATGTCAAATGCTACGAAGAGAGAGAAAGACCATATATTCCATAGTTGCAGAATTTACCACTAATGTCATATTATTTGTTTGTTACTGTTTTATTTCCAATTAAAGATGCAAGAACGGAACTTGTTACAAAATTACTTTCATTTTATCAAAGTTAAAAAGACATATTACGCGCGTTTCCCGACTCGCAAGTTGAATTGTTACTTTAGATTTTTAAATAGGTCATTTTTTAAAATAGACTATTTCATCAGGTTGTTTAATTTTGAATTATTTTAATGGATTATTTCTTTTATCATAACAATGCAAATTACAAAATACATACACCGTGATTCATCACTTAATTATGATTTACTTCTTTTCTTCTTCTTTTTTATTTCTTTGGTTAGATGGTGTCAGAAGTGACTAAAAAATGTGATCGCATAACCTAGAAGATGCTTACCGAAACGAGATCTATATATTACATTGCATTTATTGATCTTTTTTCTGTTCCGAATTTTACAGAAACAAAAAAAAAAATGTTTTTAATATATAGAATTTTAAAAAAAATAATGGATATTTCCCCCTTAAATGGAAATTTTTCATTTAAACATATTTTAAAGTTTTTTCTGATCTTAAAAGCTGTTTTTGTCCTAGTCTTGGAAAAGGCGTTTTTTAATTCATTATTTATTTTTTACACCCTCAAGCTCTTGAACTTATCTAATTGAGAATTTACCACGTATATCATCAATGAGGACCGCTTAGAAGGAGATATGTCGTTAGTTGTTTAGTCAAAACAGGGGGTACCACGTGAAGGCGACTGACATCACCCCCTTAAAAAAAACATTTCGAAGGCATTAAAAGGTGGACATGCAGTGATGTCCAGTAAGGCATAAATAATATTTTTAGCATATATAATCATACCACTATGATTTAATTAAGTATATAATAAATTAAATCTGTAATATATAAAACATTTTAAAATTAATTTTTGATTTTGTAAGTGATGACTATATAAAGTGGGTTTTTCCTGTAAATTTAACCATAAAAACCTTCATTTTTTGATCATATAATTATGATGAATGTATAAAGCAGAGATTTTTTTGCTTTTCTATCTTCCAATTTGACATATAAATTTAAGAAAATATTTTACTAACAAACATAAATACTAATTTATAAGCATAAAATTTTATTGTACTATTTTATTAATACAAACATTTACCAAAGGCTTTATAGAAATATTGAAATATGTCTTTAAAATTCTACTCAGAATACAGGGATATTTAAGTTAAGTATATAATTACAATAATAACAGGTCAAATCGCATTACTTTCAATTTTCAAAAGGTATGAATTAAAATTTAAAAATTATGAAAGAATATTCATAGAAAAAATATTTAATGAAACTTTTATTTGACAATAACCAATGTCGAAAAATATGTGTTTATAAAATAATTTTTGGTTGCTTCTAAGTTTAAAACCGATTTTGCAGATATGAAAGTAGAATACACTTTAAAAAAGATTAGTATCATAGATCATAATAAGAAAAGGTAGTAATTGAAAAAAAATTTATTATTATTATAATAAAGTCCGATAGGGTATTCCTAAGTGTGTTAGACTCATGGAAAATGATTTCAAAAAGTAATAGGGTCATAGAATACGATTGCAAAGAGTAATAGAGTAATGTAATATAATTTTAAAATAATAGAACAATTGAATATAATCCAAATGTAATAAGCTCATGAAATATAATGAATTATAAGTTACCGGAAAAGAATCTAAAATTAATATCGCTTAAGAAAATAAACTAAAATAAAAGGGCAGCGTAATGCACTTCGATATTCATATAAAGTTAATTTAAAATGTAATATGGTATAAGTACTATATTGTAATAAGATAATAAAATTTGTTGCCAGATTGGAACAAATTCTCCCGAGCAGTCACTTAAAAGTAGTAGCTTGGCGCATCTCTAACATATGTACCATTTGTCAAGTTAAAACAGTATTCATATTGCAGTAATCCATTAGTTTACGCGATTCAATAAGCTCGCTTGGGAGATGGAAGCCCAAATATTACTACGAAGAATTGCGTGAAAACACAAGTTTGGAAAAATACTTTATAAAAAAAAATGATACTGACATCAAAAATTGCATGTACTTCAGCAAGTTTTTAAAAAAGTCCATCGGTAATTTTTAAAACTTAGTAAGAGTTTAATCGTATTTTAGAACGAATCCTTATTTTAAGTGGATCCATGCTCAGTTTTCATTGATACCTTGTCTTCGTGGAATCAACTATAGGGATTACTGTTCTTAGAATATCCTCATCATTTAAATAGAATCAATGTTGTCTTTATATTAATAAATAACTTTTGATGAATGACTTAGAAAAAAAACAGCATTTGTCATCCTGTTTGGAGTAAGGGTCATAGAAGTACATTACAAAGCGTGTTAATTATGCTGTCATTAATCCCGATGATCGAAAACGGAATAACACTGTAGTCAGCTATGACATCGATGTGAAGTTAATTCTGATGCAGGAAGTGATTGGTAATCAACAGGTTTTGAATATCGATTACAATAAGTATTTCCCCCCAGCACACAGCTTCACTAACACATAATAACAGGATCGAGATTACAAAACTAAAACAATTTTCCGGCAAATATTAATAATTACAAGTAATAATAATTCTTGAAGTCGGTTTCAAAAGAGACAGCTCTGAACGAAGTGGGAACTTCCAACCCAATACAACTTTTCTTTGCTCAGCTCCTTAAAAAAAAGGATAATGAGCAGACAAGACAATCGCCTCGTAGCGTGACCCGATGTAATTATGCTTCTGCCTTTTTACGGATGGGTTTGACCACGCCCGGTGGAACTTTATTTGTAGAACAATCCCATAAAAAACAAGAAGCGATGGAGGCGGATTGCCTTTTGTTTTTTCTGGAATTGTGTCTGCCCGCGGATTTGAGATACTGCCAAGGAATAAACAAATAATACCTTTAATCTCTTTAGAAATCGCTTTTCTTCTACCGTGCCGTAAAAATTATATTGGGATACAAGTTGTTGCCATTCAGAATAAGTCATCTTCTGAATGATGCTTTTTGTGTTTAATGGGCTTAAATTGCAAATTATTGAGATGATGAGATGTCCACCGTCATGGAACAAATGACCTTTGCATGACTTTCCTGATATACTTATTTATTCAAGTAGGGGAGGAGAAGAGGGGGAGTTAATTTACAATTTAAAATATGAATAACTTTTTTATTTTGTTTATTTTCAAAATCTGAAAATCGAACCTTTGATATGCCAAATTACGCATAAAAGAAATTATTCATGAAAATTATCCAATGTCTCTGTGCAAATAAAGGTTCTCTTGTTCTCACACAGACAAAATGTATGGGCATATTTGAGGCCTACTTCTAAGCCTTCAGTGTGCAAATTTATTGCTCCTAGCTATACAATATACACCAGGAATGTTGGTGGCAGCGAGACCGGACACATTACATTCATTCAGAGAACCCTTGAGATTTTAGATTAGTTTTTATTAACGTCGCATACACTAGAAGCAACACGAGGGCTATTGGCGACGGACCTTGTAATTTTGAACCACGGTCAAGTGAAGAGGACGACACCTGAGCTGGCACCCCCTCTCCTAACTTCCACACCATGCCAACGAGGGGGGGATGACTTTGGGCCCCGACAGATTTAACATGCTTCAGCCCCAGCTACACGGCGGGTCTATAGCAGCCAAGGATTGAACCAGCGATTGAACGAAAACCGCCGGCCACGAATCCGAAACCATGATCACAAGGCTACCGCGGCCACAGAATCATTGTGAGTGCTAATAACAATTTTTGGAAATAGAGTCTTTTCCACTTATTAATATTTTCCTTGGCCACCACGTACCTGATTTGACTACGCCAGATCTTTTTTTCTTTTTTTTTTTCCTTTAGGGTAGGGATCGACAGACTTTCAAAAGAAAAAACCCCCCAAGAAATAGGATTATGAAATTATCAGAAAGCCATTTTTTTTTTGTATACGTGTGCTAGCCAGGAGGAGAGGGCTATGAGTATATATAGAATCGACCTCGGTAGCAGTCGCGATCCAGATGGTCATTATTAAAGGAATATTTTTTTATATTATTTAAATAAAATTTTACACAAAGTAATATTTTCCATTTTTTTTTAAACTAAGAACTATCAAAGATATTTTTATTTCGGTAACTTAATATAAGAAACAACCAATGTCAATATATCATAATACTAGAAATTACACTTTCAAGAAAATAATACTTCATTTTCACGAAATAATATCTGTACCAATAATACCAAAAGTTCTTTATTTTGGAACTTCATGTTTTCACTAATAATTATAATTGGCATGGTTGTTCTTGCTTATAAACGTTATACTTTTTATTAACCAAATGAGTCTCTTATCTCCTTTTCATATAAACTTACATTGGTTGTTCTTGCATTAAGACACTAATTTTAAGTACTACTAATTTAGATCCCAATCGCAAAGATGTTAATTACTCCCATATATATATATATATTTACGTGTGACGGATTTTTAGGGCAATACAAAGTGATACAGAAAGATTTTACATTCAAAATGTTAGAATAGTGACCTTGCATCACTTTTGAAAGCTTTGTAAGGTCTAACAAATAATTAGCTGTTTTAAATTTTAGGTATGATTGTAAGTTATCGTTTGTTAAGTTGTTTCTCATCTTACTTTTTATTTTCTTCGAGGGAGAGAATGTTTGTTCACTTGAGTATATATAGAATCAAAAATTGTGAGAATATCAAATGCTAATTTTTTTTATCGCATCATATGTTTCAAACAAACTGTTCCATGTAAGAAATGTTTCTTTCTGTTTTCGGCAGTTGTTTCATACTAGTCCTCTTGTACAGAGAAATTAATTTGAATTTCTCTATTTTGAGCTCTTCCAAGTGATTGGCCTGATGTATGAATCTTTACTCCACAGTTCTTTGCTTTTTAAATCTGTTAACTGCAAATGAAATGAAGCAACATTTGTGTTGAATGATGCCAAGTTGAGTTTGTTGATTTTTTTTTATTTTAATAGGATGTTTAATGAAAGTAACTTTTAATATAATGTTCAATCGTAGCGTTATTTGCTTTGAATTCTTGAAAAGGTTCATCAAAATTGTTCGTCATTTTTCCTTCATTCAGATATAATCTGTATCAAAACGTACCTTTTTTTCGTCTCAATAATGTTTTAGCTTTCTCTGTATGTTTGGTGAGAACATTGAGTTTATTCTGAAAACACTCTAACTCTTCCACGTTGGCATGGTGAGGAAGGTAGGAGAGGGGAGTGCCATCTCAGGTGTCGTCCTCTTCACTTCATAGAGGCTCAAAATTACAAGGTCTGCCACGAATAGCTCTCGTGTTGCTTCTAGTGTGACGTTAATAAAACCAACCAACCAACCTAAATCTTCCAATTATGTATATGCGACATTTTCCTTTCTTTGTAAGAATTTAAGGAAAAAATTAAAATGGAAATCAATGTCGACCAAGAATTATCACTTTTGTAGTCGTTTGTTTCCTTTCAATTCCTGATATGTTATAAATGTTTCGCGTAGGGACAATTTTTTTTTATACATGAAACAAAGCGCTGCAGAACGTTTCTTCTGGAAAGACAGCGAACCTTATTGTTTAGAAGTAAATCTACCAATTGCAGTACAATTTATTTTGTTCAAGAGTATGTTAAACTGATAATGATAGAGTAGTATAGTCAAGTTGGTTTAAGGTACTTTGATAAAGGAGTTCATATTACTGCAATTCTTTTTTTTTTCAGTATGTTTAAGCTCAAAGCGTTTCTTGATGGATTACGCAGAGGAACGTGAGAATTTCATGGTAAATTTTTTTCTTTAAAATTGGAGGAAGTTCCCCCTCACACTTTTAGCTCCATCAGTAGGAATGGAAATTACTTTATTTAAATGGATTCATACATGTTCCAAATAGGTCTCTACACTATCTTCTCTAGGCATTTGTCCCTTGAGAGGCAGCAGTCCGAGATCTTCAGGACCTTGTGGTGACATATATCGCCCAAGGAATGATACTTTTGCAGTGTGTCTAATATTACATTACTCATCAATTGATATTGGAAGGCCAACTTATCTTCGACTTGCTGCTTTTGTATTTCCGATGATATTTTGGCAGTCTTCTCTAACAGTGTTTTCGCAGATAAATCCGTTTCCCCACTCTATCCATGGTTGTTGTTTTATTATTAAAGTCGTAAACAAGCGAATGCTTTCATAAAGCAGTCTTTGATGTCCTCACAGTCTGTGCATGTTTCGAGAGAGACCCAAAAACGTGCAAGATGGACTGAACTATGGACCCGAACTTTGGATGCTAAAACTTTTATTTTCCTTGCGTCACCTGTCGGATATCTATTCGCGATTGTGATGTGTTTTGTAGAGTCTATATAAGTTTTGTATGCCTGTATAAGTTTGATTTCTTAATATTTGCGAGATTTTCATGACAAATGAAACAAGTCGGCAGACTATCCAAATTTTGAATGAGTTACTTCGTTCATTCTATCTTAAAATCACGATTTTTTCGTCATTTATTTTTATCTACTTTTTATATGATTCCATTGTTTATGGGTTGAGTTTTATAAACTTGAGTAAATAACAAATCGAAAATTTTCAAACTCATGACTTAAACATGTATTATATTGTTCAATTATCAATTTGCGTCAATTTGTTCATTACTTTTTTATTATAAAGTATGACGTAAAAATTATAAATAATTTATAAGAACAGCGTGTGACACTTAACTGAAATATTATTAATAAGTTATAAAGTAAATAACAGGTAAGAATTCACAAAATGAAACAAATATATTAAGATTTTAATTTCGAAATATATTTCGGGTGCCAGTCCATCATCAAGTAATACAAAGATATCAGTCTTTAAGCCGGTCAAATGTTTAATTTTATATGCAAATACAAATAATTTTATCAACTGATAGATATAATGGGGGAAAGAGAAAGAAAAACAATTATTTTCTTTAGTGATAATTTTAAGTTTGCCGAAAATTCATCTTAGAAATAATGATTGAAGATTTAAAACACACACACACAAAAACCCAAAGCTCAAAATTTTTTTCTTAAAAGATATTCGGTGAATATTGTTATGGTATGAATATAACATAACGGCTTTTTTAAAACAACAGCCAGTTAAAGGCTGTCGTAGTTTATCCTTCTAAAATTGGTGGTGGTTCTGTGGTGTTGGTTGATGTTAACTACTAGATATTCATTTTAATTATTGCGTCATCTCCAAAAAATTTATAAATTGAGTTATTTCTAATTATTTACTGAAGATATCTACACTTCTGTTCAGAGAAATAAACTTTCTTATACTAGTTACAGTACGATCTTATCGTTTTAAAAGCATCTTAAGTAGTGTAATTCTACAACCTCAGAGACCAGAAGGCTTTTACTGGACGATCTACATATAAATTTCCCTAGAGGAATCTTTCCTTTCTTCAACAATAATGAATTTTGAAAAGGGTTCTAGGCAATTATTCAGTAAATCATTATTCTAAATTTTACTTTTGACTAAAACTATTTCTAAGCCACTAGTTCACGTGTTCCAACTAATTCAATCAAAATTGCTTGCCCATCCTGCTAAGAACTCTAAAGATACAGTACTAGGCAGAAGTTTGAAGAACCGTAAGCGTCTATGCAAAAAGCCGCATGTAGCTCGCGAGCCGTAGTCTGACAACACCTGTTCTAGGAAGTAACTTAAAGATTAATTTTTCATCAATAAGCCTAAAACAATTACTAAACAAGGGTTTCAGTGAGATATATTGTAAGCCAATATGAAAAATGTGATGGAAGAAGTCCATATTTGCGAATTGAACAATGACGCTCATTTAAGATATAATGTTTTCCAAATCTAAAGTGTTTAAAAAAATTTCCATATAATGTATAATACTATATATAATCTATTACGAAATTTTCAAGAGACTTTTAGCTCACCATATATGTTAAATGTAACTTCACAGGGTCAATTTTTTTTTTTTATTAAATCTGAATTTTTTTTTCAAATCTGAAAATTATTTGTGTGTACATACACACGATATTAAATTGACCATTTCAAAGTATATCAGTGAAATATTAGAGTTAAAAGTGGTCTTAGTATAGCTTCTGGACTGAAAAAAAGGGAGCTTTAATAATCTAAGATACCTGATCAGATTCAATCGAGTGTAATAATAAAAATGGCCAAGGAGTGCATTTGTCGTATCTTTACCTAATGTCTTGAAAACCTAGAGAATGGGAGGCCACTCGTATTTCCTGCTCGTCATTTGATCTTACTGTGAAGCTACTGTACAATGTGATCTAGTTAAATCAATTTAAAAATAGAACTAGGCAGTAAATATGATTTATATTAATTTTCAAAAATCTTCATCAATGTAGACCAGAGGTGGAAAATTGTTTTGACTCTGGAGCCACTTTATGGAAGCTTAGTTAGTGGAATTCCGCGCCTTTTAAATTGATTGCGTTCTATTAGTTAACTTCGAACTTCAGGAAAGGTATAAATTATATCATAAAAATCAATAAAAAAATAAATTAAATTAAATAGTGGCGGTTTTATTCAATTTATTCACTGTTTTAGTTTCATATTATATATAGCTTCAATTGCATTTAATTTTAGAATCAGTTTAATGAGACAAATGTTCCCAATCACACTTTTCTATAATTTGTTTGGTATTAAAAGTGAGATTTCTTGCTGAGATTCTCCTCACATCAAGTTCGTTTCTGTCAGAGAATCTATCTTTACTCTTTTTGATCTTTGAGCAAGAAAAATTTACTTCGAAATATACGTAGACCTAAATATAAAGAATATTTTCCCAGCATATTTTATTTTCCCACATCGAAATTTTTCAGAAAAGCCATGCAAAAGTTAATTAATGTCCCAGTATTAAACATTATTTTACAGTGTGAGCTTATTGCATGTCAATAATTTCAAACTTCAGCTTTTCAGATGTTTTATCAGTAACAGCAGTGATGAAATGAGAGAGCAAATTAAATTTAGGTTTAATTTTCGCAAAGTCATGAAATCTTGTGATCTCGTCCTCCCCAAACTCTACAGATGATCCCCCCTCTCTCTTATCTTAACAGAAACACTTTCAGACACTTTCTCTTTTCTTAATAAAGGAAAATGATGAAAATTTCCTTCACCTGCTTACCTTGCAAATAAACAAGTTTGCTTTGAATGGTTTTACATGAATGTCAAACAACCCCTTCCACTGCACTTTGTTGCTTCATCACCCTTTCCATACACTCCGCAGTTATTACTTTGCATTCTTTCTTGGAAAATTTGCCGCCAAATTTGTTATGTTTTGTTTCCTAGCGTCGTATCTGATTGTACTCCTTAAATACAATTATCGTTTCATTACACCCAAAACACACTGTTTTGTTCCATGTATTACCATAGAAACATTTGTTTGTCCATTCTGCAATTAACACACGACATTCATCACCGATTTGACGTTGTTTCAAGGGTTCACTAATTTAAAAATTTATATTTTTTTTATTGCAAAGAGAAAATGAAACCATATCAACCATTAAACACTGCGCATGCGTATTGATGTGACCGTTCTATAGAAAAATACGAGACGATTCTTCGGTCACGCACGGAACGCAATCTCAGTTCCAAGCAAATTTTTCTGACTATCTCGGCGGTCCATAAGAAAAATTCTTAGAAGGCCACTAGTCGCCTACCCCTGATTTAAACTAATCTATTCAATTATGGTGCATATAAATTTATGTGCTGAAAAGAAGGTTTGATTAGATGTTTCCGCTCAGAAAATTAACCACTATTAAAATTGTAACGACTCGCATTTCTTAAATCATTTAAAAAAGAATAAGAACTTTACTCCTTTAAAATTATCAGTATGTAAAATTCTTTCGTTTTCTATTCGTATTTTTTATTGCCAAAATAAAAAGAATGTATTTAAAGAGTTAACATGAACGGAATATTTATATTCTTCTATAGCAAGGTTTGGTTTTATTAAAATCGCACTAGAAGCAACACGAGGGCTATTTTCAAAAGCAAGGGGAAAAAATTATTCGTATTAAAAATTACTTTATGATATTCCAAACTAATGTAAATTTCTTACCTGGGTAAATAAAAATTGTTTTAATAACAACTCATAACATCACTTGGAATATAAATTTTTTGTAAATTTTATTCGGTCATATAGAGAAAACATGAATTAATCCATGCAGTTAGGATACTTATAATTTTATGACGGAACTTTTAATTTGTGAAGCCCTTTATAAAAATGATCTCTACGTGCATTACTTGACTGTGAATTTCAATACTAACCTGTCCCTTGTTTAGAAGTAAGCAATCACGTCTTCTTGGATATAATTCCTCAATTATCACTAGATAAACTTTTGTCTCCTCGCATCAACAAGAGCACAATTACAAACAGCTATTACCAAACTACCCATCAGCGTGGAATGGAAATTATAATTATGCTCTGTCTGCCAGGCCATACCCAATATCCATACACAATGGTCCATTGTGCCTTCATTGATATCAAATTAACGAACAATGGCTTTTTCTAGCGGCTCACTATTATCGGCAATACAATCACGATTTCAACAGGTTACAAAGCGTTATCTTGTACGGCCCTTGATTAATTAAGAAGAGAGACGTGAAGGGGAACTAAATGAGACTCTTTTTAAGGAATGCATATTGGATATTTGAGTGAAGGAGATTAAATTTTTTAAAAAAAGATTCTGGATTAAATAAAACCAATTTTGCACGTTTCGTTTACTTTCTTAAAATATGTAAATAATCCCATTCAATTCAATCATTTCAAAAAAATTTCTTTTTTTCTCAAACTATATTATTAGATATCAGGAATGATTGCATTACATTCGCAAATCCTCATATTGACAATAGCTCAAAATTGATTGTGTAATATTTCTTCTTTGGGGACGCTAAATACCGATTTTACTCTTTGTAAAATATTTTGGACCAATTTCTTGCTGAAGAAGAATGAGTGACATTACTTTTGAGTAATAATTTAAATTGTGCGATCCGGCGATCCGTCTTAATCGTCAACACGGGTGACGCACCCCCGGGTTATCTCGCGAACCTTCTCTATTTTCATCCCTCTTTCTGGTCAACCAATTTTTCTATTTTTTCAATTTTTTTACGTTCAGACCACAGTTAAATCTTTTTTGGCGCAACATAGCCACATCTGGCTCTTGCGCAAATAACCTTCACATTCACTCACCGTCTTAATCGAGGGAAATTCTGTATGCATATATATATTTTAACGTTAAGCTAAATTCATCTTTTAAAAAGTATCGTAAATATAAATAAAAATTTCGATTTTGTAAATATCAAGTCATGTTTAGGTAAAAAAAAAATTATGAATAATTTACACACACACACAAACACACACACACACACATATATATATATATATAATTTCACTGAAACAATAATTTAATTTCCTAATTTCCCAACTCTCTAGCTCAAAAATAAAGAATCAATTCCTATTTACTGACCCAATTCCAAATTATCCTTTTATTTAATAGATCAGTGCTCATAAAATCAGTTTAATCGGCTTTCACGTAATCATCAATCTGTCAGAAATAATCCCTCTGAGACTGATAGACGTCATGAATATCCTTCATTATCCCTTCCTCTTACACCACGAGAAACGGAGAAATCCCTAGATATCCCTGTCTATAAAATGGAATGTAATATCAAAATTCACTCTCTTCTACCCTCTTCTGCTCTTGTTTGTTGTAATGAAGAAGGCGGAGCTGCGTCTTTTACCTTCTCCGATTTAATATTGTATTCCTTGTTGCCTTTCTTTCTCTCTCAGCAAAATGAATAAACAACTATGGATTTTGAAAGTCCCATTTTTATTCCATCATTAAGCTTTAAAGACATTTTTAATTTATATATATATATATATATATATATATATATATATATATATATATAT
>BMAW01066290.1:392431-421864 GCA_019974015.1 Nephila pilipes
TTATTTATTTTTATTTTTATTTTTATTTATTTTTATTTTTATTTATTTTTCTCTTTTTCTTCCATATTTCTTGTGTTTAGATCATAGTTACATATAGTTTGGGAACATCATAGTCAGATTTCGCTCTTGCGCCGTATACTTCGACTTTCACTCGCGACTCACTCTATTCTAATGTGTAAGATAGACATTAAGAAATTTTTTAACTGCTCCAGGACAGCCATATTTTCTAATTCGGAGGAACCTGTGGAACTACAAAGCTCTCCGATTTATATAAAAAATGAGTTCGGTCCCCCACTTGTTCCATTTCCCAATTATTCCATTTTAACAACATGTGTATGTCCCTTTCATTTTCGTTGAATTCGTTTTGTCGACTTAATTCGCGCTTGATAGAAAATTTCTATCAACAGAACAGCATTTGTGCTAGTTATCGTGTGGGGTTCATTTAGTATAACTGAGAGCTGTGTAGAAGAAATATAAGACACTGTAAATGGGACAAAAATTCATTCAAATAGACTGCTTGTTATAAAATATTCTGCTCCTTATATTTTAGTAATTTCAGGATATGATATTATAGGGTTATTTAAAATGATTCATCCAATTTGAAAATCCCATATTTTCAAAAAAGACGACACAGAATGATAAGTAATACAAGAATACAACGGAAAACTGTGGAAGCTTTATATTGAGAAAAATAGATGCCTCTCGCGTTTCCTTCGTGAAGTTATTTCACGAAAGCTGTTTTAGAATTCACGGAGCTACCTCTCAAATGGGTCGGTCGCAGTGGACCAGATGACTTGATGTTACACAGCTGGCCATTTAAGTCACCTGATATGGCATCGAGTGAATTCTTCCTGTGGGGATTCGTAAAAGATTAAGTGTGTATACATTCCTATAGCCCACAAATTAATGTGAACTTAAATAAAGGACTTCTGCAGCTATTCAATCAATCCCCGCTGGCATTTTATAATATTTTAGGCAGGAATTTACATATCGAATTGACATTTTACGTGTAGCTAAAGAAAGTTATATCGAACACACTTGTAAAAAGGAACTTCCAGATTTCCCCTTTGTATTCATGTATTACTTATCAATATCTGTGTTGTTTGTTTATGCAAATATAGCATTTTGAATTCGGATGATTCATTTTGAATAACCCAGTAAAATTGAGGCATTTTTTGGATTCTTTAACATCAGATGGTGAGTCTTTAGATGTAGAGAAAAATAGTAATATAGTTTTTCACTTGAAAAGGGCTCTTTTTATTCATAGCATAGTCAAAAAAAAAAAAAAAAGTAAGAAACACCTTCAACCAACAACATAGTAAAAGTTTGTAAGATATTCTGAAAATAAAGACTATAAAAATAAAAATAGATATAAACAACATGTTATGGAATGTTACAGAATATGAAGAATTATATTCCATAACATGAAGCTGTGTTTTGACAATGATTGGTTTTATTAATTAACGTTGCACTAGAAGTACCACGAGGGCTATTGGCATCCGACCTTATAAATTTGAACCTCGATCAAGTGACGAAGACGACACCTGTGCTGGCACCTCCCTCTCCTAACTTCCGTGTTTTGACAAAACAGTCCGTATTTTTACAGGAAATCTTATAACACCAAGTTATATTAATCATCACATAAAATATTCTAAATTAAATTTGAAAATAAAATTTGGTAATGGATTTTATGCTGAAAATATTCAATATAAATATTTTATATATATATATATTTAATGCTTTCATTCAACTTAATTTGTATATATATATAAAAGAAAGGTGCTGCAAAATATTTTTCGGGGTAGTATTATTCAAATCGAAGATCTTACATATAGTAATTGCTTAAATTCTTTGAAAACTAACCGACTGAAGAAACATTGCTTCTGAAATTTTTCTGTTATATATGTGGGGGATCGTATTTTGTATAGAAAATATTTTATAAAATTAGCTGTATTTATCAATTTTGAGTATTCACATTCAACTCAGGAACTTCACAGTTACTAATTTTTTAGTATAGAAATTATCATAGATTAATTAGTGATCCGTTGAATTAAACAATTTAAAAACCAGTTTTATGTTAAATATAACCAAAAAATATATATAAAACGTGTACTTAATATGTCTGAATTTAAATCATCATCGTCAAAAAAGGTTAAAATTTTCAAACTACTATTTAGAACATACGCACAACTGAAATTCAGTCTTAATGGCACAGTTAAGAAACGACTGAGTGCAGAAAAATATGAATTTTTGGAAAAGAATTCGAGGGAAATTATCTCACAGGTAAGCATAGGTTATTCATCATTTCCTTCAGCCTATTTGTCAGACCCAATCAAAAATCTACATAACATAACCATAATATTACATAATTATGAGTCATATTCGGATGACGAGGTTATCACTGTAATAATCATTTCACACTTTATTCCTAAACTATGTCAAGTGATAACTTTGATACATGACAGATATCCGCGCTTGCCGAATGGTTACGGTAGCGTGCTCATAGCCAGAGTTGTTTTGTCGTGGGTTCGTGTCCTGATGCCAATAAACACCCTTCAAGTAACGGGTCTGATGCATGTTAAATCTGTTGAGGATGGTGTGGCAGTTGAGGGAAAGGGATATAAGCTCAGGTGTCGTCATCGATTTTTGTGACCGTGATTCAAAAAGACGATATCCTGTCGTCAGAAATCATGTGTTGCTTCTAGATGCAACTGTAATAAAACAATCGAGACATGATACATTTAAGGTGAACCAGCTTGTACCGCCATTCGAATTGCAAGGCCTACTACCCATTGCTTGCCATTCCATATTTTCAACAGTGAGACAAGAGTGAAGCGATTTTCAAACATCCCTCAAACCCTGTACTATAAAAGTTAATCGAACTCTTTGCTAACACACACACACACACACACACACACACACATATATATATATATATATATATATATTTATATTCCTACTAATAAGTGTTTTTTTTTAATTTAAAAATACTTATTAGACACAAAAAAAGTCCACAGAAAATTATTCTAATTCACGTCAATGCAATTCAAAAATGCAGCCAATATTTTGATTTCAATCTTTTGGCATCAGTCGAAAAGTCAAAATCATACTTCATGACTCTCAAATAAAAAAAAATTCACATAGTTAACTTTGAGTAAGAAATTAGATTGAGTAATGATCACACTGGCTTTTAGAGACCTTATACAATCGCTTTTGAAACAAAGTAAAAAAAAACAAGAGAAGAAAAAAATAACTGGAAAGTTATATTTAACAGGTATAAATGTATCGATATTTCAAATTATATCAAAATTAAACTTGCGCGTTATACACATTTGAATTTGCTATGGTAGAAAATTATACATTCATTTCATATATATCTTACCAAAATGCACTTCAAACAAAAGTTCAGCATAGCATGACGTATTGCTTAAATAAACAAGAGAGACAGAAACTTGCATTGAAACGTATTATCAAAATATTACTCCATCCTGTATTAAGCATTAACTTAAGATTGTGAATAGAGGTTACAAAAATTATTTCGTGACACGCAAACGGATCGTTAGGAACCAAACTGTATCTCAAACAGAAATGAGGGAGAAAAGAAATAAGGATTTCAGTGAGGTCATTTGACTTGCTCATGAACAATTCACATATTATCTTCGTAAATTCCATTAAATTCTTTTCAGAAATATCTGTTACTCTTTTATGTGCAATTTAAGAATTTAAAATCTTATTTAAAATAGGTTTAAAATACTAAGAATTTATTGTTACAATAGTGAGCTAAGACATAATTCTAGGAGTGTCTAAATTTAATTTCTTATTATAATATTAAGTAACATTGTATATGTATATCTTAATCATATGTATTTAAATATTGTTTTATTGTCTAAATTCAAACAATGAAATTGTTATATATCTTAATTTTACATTTATTTTAGCTACTATTTCCCTATGATACACAAATTTCAAGTTCCATCTACAGTTTGTATTATTATTTAACATTAAAACTTAAAATTCAATAATAATTGTTTATGTTGATTAATAGAGGATCCATGCAAAAGTAAGCAGTAAATATCTTCTAAAAAATACACAATGATTCACACCTGCTGTTGAAAAGCAGTATCACCTATATCTGATAGCAAAATGGAAGTAAAGTTTTAGCATTCATGTTCTCTACTAACAAAAATTGCATGTTTTTTATTTATTTATTTATTTATTCTTATGACAGGGAATTCATAAATTTCGGAAATTTAAAAAACCACTTCAATTTTTTGTTGGTAGAATTCAAGAATGCTAAAACATTATTATTATTTTTATCAATAATAGGTCTTACTCCTTTTTAGCGAAATAGGCATAATTTATTCTTTAAAGGATATTTACTGCTTATTTTTGCATGGTTCATCGTTAATAACACTGACAATTAATCGCAATTTTGTTTTATCTACTTGTAGTTCTAACGTAAGGTGACTTTTCGTTCCAGTTGCAAAATTACAGTACTGATTTTAGGTCTCCTGTTCTGACTAATCTTAAAATGTAATCAACACACAAATATGAATTAGTAAACAAAAAGATACTCTGGTTTGCGAAGATAAAACAACTTAGTTTATCCCATTTTCAGATAGTCAACTTATGAAAAAACAATCTTTAATCCTACTTCCAACTACATATGTTCAAAAACGGTATCTTTATGCTTGTTCCAAACACGCGGAATCGAGAGGTACGCTGTCCTTCCCAGCATACGATAATACAAAGATCGATGTTTTTCGCATAAAAAGCTATGCTACATTGCAGAAGCATCGGAAATGCTTTTTTAACAACGATTTAAAACAGAAATATCCGTTTGTTAAAGCAAGTGCCGACAACAGTGAAATTTAGCGTATGTTTTCAATTGCAAATAGTGGGGGAAATGAAGTTGAAAAGTATATTCTATCTACCAAACCTAAATGTGCCATATCCATAACAATTTGAGTAAAAGTGGAAAATCATTTAAAAAAAGCAATTCAAATAAGCTAAAAAAATAGCTACTACTGAAAGTTTAGAGGACCGTGAATGCCTAACCAGTCATTTCGATCGATGGACCATACCTTTAAATTGATTAAAGCATGTCTCGATGCCCCGTTCTAAAACAAAATATTTAACAATAATTACCGATGGGCTAGTGAAGTAGGCTAACCAATTATTGGAGGGAGATTTCAATAATGCAAATTTTGTATTCAGTATATTAGTATGTCTCAAGCCACTAAGAAATAAAACTGATTCCCATATTCTTTAGATATTTTTCATACCAGTTTGGCAGCCAAATAAACCAGGGGAAACACTTGACATAGTTGTCTAATATATTGTAGAATTTTTTTTTTTTAAAAAAAAAGAATAGTTTGTGTAATAAAGTATCTGAATTTTGAGCAGATAATATCAATATCAACTTTGGAGGGAAGAGAAGGACTGACAAAAATATCATCTTTACAAAACTAAAAACAAATTTAAGAAAAATAGAGCAGATAAGCTAAGTTGAATAATTCTGCATTGATTGCAACCAATTGTCTGCTAGATGATGCAAAAGTGCTCATATTCCTACTTCTATATACACACAGTGCGAGTTGCAAATTAAAAGAATCTTATGAATTCGTAGATGTTGAATATAAAAAAATTTGTAGATATATATATATATATATATAGAGAGAGAGAGAGAGAGAGAGAGAGAGCACTATAAGGTGGCTATCATTATTGTCTACAATTGAAAGCGTTCTACAAATATATACTGCCATAAAATCATTTTTTTTTTTGTTTTGCTTTATTCAAACAAAAATACCCTCCAGTTATTAAAAATTATTTTGATAACCCCCAAAAGTAGAATCTCGGCTTTATTTTTTGCATAACGCCTCATCGATATTCCACAATGTTATTTTGAAAATAGAAGCATAGGAAATATATGTTATAGAGATCAACAGTATACATGAGGATATAAAAACAAAACCGGCAGTAAGGAAAGCTAATGTTTTCTTGTTATTACAAATGCGACAAAATTTAAGCAAGTTAGAGGAAGAAGATATGATCAAACCTGTTATTTTCATAGAAAAAAGAGGCGGAATTTTATGGGATGTGTCTTCAATATTTGGAGGTGTAGGAAGAACATTTTCGGTATATGGAGATAGAGAAAAATTTAACAAGATTTCATTAAATATCCAACACTCTCATAAAAACATTCCAATTTTTGCAGTGATTTTATTCTTCAGAATTTTCTCGAGATCGATTTGGCTAAAGGCAAACTAATTGATGAGACCTCCTTTGTTCTATGTTACACACTACAGAAGAAAACATTATCCAATTATGTGCCATTCTTTAACAGATGGAACAATATAGCTAAAACAAAGTTTTATTCTTATAGGAAAATACCAATATTCTAATATTTTACCAATATTTTTATAGGATGTTTTCCATAAGAATATTAATAAATTTCTAGAATACATACTGTATTTGCTAGGAACTAATGCAGCTACCAAACGTATTTTTAATTTAATGACCAATATGTAGACTAGTGATAAAAATAAATTATAAGTTGAAGTTCTAAAGTACATGCTAATTACTGAATACAGTTTTAACTTTACATGTGTAGAATTTTATCAAAACATCCAACGAAAAATGCACATTGTTACTAAAATTAATTCCTTCATCAGAAAAATATAAGAAACAATTTTTTTTTAAGGGAGTGAGACGTTACAGTACTAAACGCATTTTGATAAGATTTTCTTTATTGCGTATGTCTTATAAATATCTTATTTTCATTTCCGTTTCATTCAGTCTTAGTAAATGCATACACCAAATCAAAGGGACTATTACAATTATAATAATTTTTTATAAGTTTTAGCTAAAGTGAACGTGCTTCCATTTCCCCCCCCCCTCCCATAAATGCGTCCAGATTTTCAGTTTTTGAAAAATGTTCTCCTTTTATTAATCGCAGGTGAAAATTAATATGCATTTGTTAGTTTCTCCCTTTTTATCTCAAATATTTCATATCAGAGTTATTCAAGCTATTACATATCAGATGAAGATACTTTTAAGCATTAATTATAATTACACCAAAAAAAATTTCCCCCTTCAAGTACTGGCTTTTATTTCATAGAATTAACACGCTTCTAAATCTATCGATTGAGATTAATTTGTTGGTTACTTTAATTTCATAGAATAACTTTAGTTCCTTTAATTATTTTTACATTTGAGACTTGTGACTCAGATCGCTACGTTTCTGGAAATTATGGTTTATGACGCCAATGATACAAAAACAGCCCTAAAAATTATATATTCATGATTTGGTGCGCTGAGAGCGGCAATAAGCTTAATGATGGCATGGCAATAGTCAATTACTTATTTTAATCCGAACATTAAAATGACATTTTATTTCACCAACGGCTAATAAACAGCAAATAATTATTCATTTTTAATAATCCTAAACTATGCTTCTCTAGATTTAGAAGATTAGATAAGGAGCCAAATCTAGTAACCCTATAAAACAGCTGTGAGCTAACGCAGCAGCAAAGCTATGTGTCTCCGCAACTAATAATAGTTCTTTGAAAACATATATCAAATGGATGGCAGACCTGCTTTATAATCAAGCTACTAGGGGGAGAGTAACTCTTTACCACTGTCGTTTGGAATAATTATTTACTGCGAGAAAGAAAGGGGGTGGAACGCGAACTAAAGTTTTTTTGTTTTTTGTTTTTTTCTTTTCCTAAGTCACCCGCAACCTCTGGATGCCAATAATGATTATCTGTGTTTCGAAAGATCATTTATAAATCGATTTATTCTTTTTTACTCCAATTTATTATTACTGGGTTTCTTTCGGTATTTTACCCCTCCTGGGTTTGGTTGGGAAAATGATATGGTTTCGAGTTTTTGCCTCCAATCTGAAATTGTTTTCGTAAATAAGATGTCGATGTATGGAGTACAGTAGCAGGACGTGATGATAAGAATATTAATCAGTTTTCTTGGTTGATCTCAAATTCCACAGCAGCCACACTTTGCATTAAGTATTCCAACCAATGCAATTAGAAATTTTAACGATGTGATCTTAAAATGTGCCATTCCTTTTTTCTTTATGTGAAGATGTAAGGATTGGTTATCGACTGTATGTGTTGACATTGATAAAAAATGTTCAGGTACTCTTGTTATTGCCTGTCCTGAAGGAGCTCACAAACAATCAAGATAAATTTCTTTCCGATTATCTTTGAAGAGGACATAATTGTCCTTGATTGAGGGTCACAGGTTAGAATCTCTATTCTTTTTAAGACTGTTGATGGGTATAATAAGGACTGATGCATATATTAAATTTAACTCAATGTCAGTGGTGTGGTATAAAATGAGGTGCACTAATTCAAGTATACAGTGTCTGTGACTAATATTTACAAATCATGTCGCTAATAGACAAGTGTTGCTTAGCTAGTGTGGCATTCATTTAACAAATTCAATAATTTAGGATCATTGAGAAGAAAAGTGGTGCTATAATTTACAATGGAGTCCAACAGTTACGCATAATCGGTAATTGTGCGAATAACGGAGGAAATCTAAGTCGAAATGACGGGAAACGTGATTGTGAGTGAAAAACGGTTATAACTAAAAGAAGAAAACATTGAGAAAGATCGAAAATAATCCCTTTAACATCGAAAGACACAGTTTGGAAGAAAACTGGACGTAAGAGAAGATCACGCTTTAGTGAAAAACAAATGAAATAAAAATGCATTGCTGCAATTTTATAAGGTTCTATGGTCACTTCTAACAGCCAGACATGTTGCACAACGATTTATTGTACTTGCTATGACATTGTGGATGAGTTGTGGGTTCAAAGAATTCTAAGCGTCCAGATGAGCTGTTTTCAACTCTGAAACAGAACTAGGTATGTGTAAGGAAAGGTTGCAAGTTGTCTCCCGATCATATCCCACACATGTTCGATAGAATTCCTATCAGGGGAGTCAGAAGGCCACGACATGAATTGGATAGTTTCCAATTCAAGAAAGTCGTCAATCAAGTTCGCACAATGACGTGGTGCGTTACCAGCCATAAATATGAAGTCATGACCGACAACACCTCTAGTATTGTGTAAAAAGATAAGAAACTTTTTAACAAACTATAAATTTACTTTAACGACTGCCAGCAGCTAAACTGTGCGGCGAACTCGTATACTAACACTGCCAGCAGCTAATCTGTGCGGCTAACAAGCGAATTAAAACTACACTAATGGCGTCTCCCGCCAAATCCAGTTCGTCCCCAAACAACAAGGATGTTGCCAACACGCAACAGATAAAAACTGGGTTGATGGAGTGGGAATAGCACAACAATGATTTTACATACATACAAAATATTTCATACAAAATAAAGCATATTACAAATGTATTAATGAAACAAAAGATATTGAATACAAATAGGTTCAAACATAAAATAAAGGATATTGAATACAAATAGGTCCAAACAACCTCGAAACAGGCGAATATGAGGCTCAAGGACTTTATCTCTGTGTTTTGTAGCAGTCATAGATCCCGTCTCAAAGATTTGCAGGTTTGTTTGGCCATCCAGCATGATGTCTGCCTTCATCATGATTCCTTTTGACGGAAAACGACACCTTTCTGTGATGCTTTCCGAGTGAAAACGAGTTCTATGTTCTCGCTGTATCGGCAACTGACAAGAATCAGTGTTCAGGCTAAAGCGAGATTTGTCACTGAACATCACATTAGCCCTCTGTCCCAAACTCCAGTACTGATATTCCAAACTACGATAGCGCGTATTTGTAGATATGAGGGAAAAGCAAATTATTGGTCGCCTGCCATAGAGAGTAACGTGATCGAGTCACCTGTAAACAGTCTATCTGGTAGCTCGTACTCCTGAAGCAGTTATAAGCACTAAATCCAGTTTTCTGGCACAACTATCTCTTAAACGTCTCACAATTGTTGCCAGATATCGGTCTTGGCGAACGGTTGTGACTTATTACCGACCTGGTACTGGTCCTCATTTCATGTACTTTAAAACCTCTGCCACAGTCTTGAGATGACGAGTTCAGTTGTAGTGACATTTCAATTTGTGATAGTCTAAATTCAAGCATTTAAAAGATTCTTCCTTTGCAAATATGTCCATCTGTAGTCTTTGTGCCGACATTCATTCTGTTTAATTGTTAACAGCTTTCTTTTGCATATGAATTGCACGAAACCTGTTTTAACTGCTTATACCAAATGAGCCGATTTATTCGCTTTTCCACGTTCACATGTGTTTTATGTGTGAGAAGACTTTAATTGAAATATTTTTTAAAAAGATAAAGTTTCATCTTCAACAGACGATTCTGCACAAGTTATTTTGAACAAATTCAACGATTTTTACTTATATATTTTTTTAATTATGTTTAACTTTTGCACCGCTGTGTACGTTAAACCGAATTGGAGATAATGTACCATCCTCTTCATTTAGCGGATCCCAGTAGCGAGGTCTTTCTGGTCCAGGTAAATAAGTGGTAATGATCGTGAACCTTATGGCAGATGATGTTATCGCTCAAAATTATGGAAAATGTAAGAAATAACAATGTTTCTTTGGCCGTGAACTCTAAATAAGTCGTATAAAATATATTATATCCCTCCATATATCACAATGTACCCATAGATTCTTGTATTATGAGGTTCCCCCTTATTTTTGGTTCCTTCATTTAGTAAATGTAACTTTAGTTTATTCTATCAATTCTTTATTCCTCGTTTCGTTTCCTTTTGGGCACAGATTTAAAGTGAACTCCATTTTGTAGTTTAGAATGTAACGGGGGTTTTAGACACAATTTACAGGGAATATGTGAACTGCTCTATATTCTAAAGGTATCGTCATCATTACATGTCGGGAACTTAGCTTAGAATACTATAAATTAGACTCAATTAACTTAACTATCTCATTGAGTTGCGCTTTGCATAACGTACCCTTTTCTGTTAAGAGTGCCAAGGTATGTGAGGAATAGTGAAATTCCCAATTTAAGATTCTATGTTTTTGGATCATATCTTTTAGAATTATGACATTCTTTTGATGTACTTAGTCTATCTTACAATTATGTTTTAATAATTCTGTAAAATTATAAAAGTAATTTATTTGTCAAAGTTTCTTATCCCAATTAGTTGAATATGGAGATGAGTTTTGAGATTCGCTTATATTTAGGTGCGTTTTTTTAGACAAAATTTTTGCAATATATAGTTCCTGTTTCCTTATGCTTCTGTAAAGAATACTTATCATATAGTGAATTAAAAAAATTTCTCGACATAATGTTTAGATTTTTTTTTTAAAAAAAAAAAATTAATATATAGAAAAAGAGGAAAATTAAAATTTCCTAAATTAGAAAGTTCTATAACTTTGCTAAGAAATTATACAGTGATATTATTTAAAAAGTTGATTTTGTATGTTTAGAGCATTATTTTATGTATCAGATATAAAATATTTTGTATATTTAAGGAATATACATTTTTTTAAAACTGTATATATACCCAAATATGTGTAACGAAATCTGAAATATCATGTCCACATTTAATTAAGAAAAAAAGAAATTTTTGACTAAAATAGTACTTTTATAATTCTGTAGAAACATTAAAATATTATTATTGAGCACAGAAAAATCTAAGCTCTACCAACAATTTAAAAAGATATAGTTATGTCATAAAAACATGGATTTTTAAATTCCGTATTTTACTATTCCTCGTATGTTTTGATATTTGCTGTTCAATTATCGTATTTACTTCAAACTTAGATTTACTTTTACTCTACTTCTCAGGCTATGAAATCTTTAATGAAGCAATTATTTTAGCTCTTATTATGTTTTATATAAATCTGTCTTCTAAAAACTTTGAAATTACAAAAGTTGCATTGTCAGACTCAGTATAACATGTCTCTGTAGGATTTTAAAAAGAAGGTACTTTTCTATTGGCTGGACACCAGCAAAAAACCGCCAAGAAAGACAAAATCACCAAATTTGGCTTTTGCGTCGTTGAACTCAATTGTCACTCTTTCACTAAAAGGATCAAACATTCTTTTCGCTTCACTAACAGGGCTTGGTGATTAATACACCACTATTTAAGCTTGGCAGTTTTTCTTTGGTACCCAGCTAACAGAAATACCAAAAAAAAAAGAGTTATATGAAGGAAAAAAGTTTTTTTTAAAAAAAGGGTTATTATAAAAAAATTGATCTTTGACATTTAGATAAAAAAAATAATAAACTTGATTATTTATATTTTTAATAATATTTAATAAGAAAATTACATTTCCCTCTCTACTAATCGTCGCAAGTATTTAATATTGTATTAGTCCTATTTATTTTCATTCATATGCCACTTTGGAGGAATTGAACAAGCTACTGGAGATGAATTTCGGGATTTTCAACCTAAGGTAGACTGAGAAGGCTGATCATGAACAAGTATTCTCCTAACTTCGACGTTGTGCTAAGTGAGAAACATTACTTTTATCAATTTTGTCAATTCAATTTATTAATTACATTTGTCATCCAGAATTTCAAATATCAATTCTTATTCTGGATAAACAGAAATTGCCTTCACAACCAATTAGTTGATTAGTTTGAATAAATGTCATGGTAAAAGCAACATAAGGACTATCGGCAACAAACCTCGTAATACTGGTAGTCTCCTCCACAGGTAAGGAAGAAACTTTTCTTAATTTCATATTAAGCCAGATGTGCATTAAAAGGTGGAAACTATCCTCTCCAAAAGTAACATTTAAATAATTTTTCTTCATGGGATCAGGATGCAGTGTCTACCCTCTTTATGCAGAGTAAACGTTGAAACTAACAAATTTCGTAAGTAACAGGCTATTTGTAAGATATTTCTATAATTTTCTCATCTTTCTGGACTGTTTTAAAATACGTGCGGGGAGGAGATATGCGATGCTTTTTTTTTTCCTATTGAAAGGAAGTTAATTTTTTTTTGAATAATTGTAGTAATTAAATTTTTCTTAAACAAAAGCGATGGGATTCCAATGAATTCTAAGAAAAACAAAACTTCTTGTACTCAGAAATGTATATGTCTTTCTTTAAGGAAAAATTAACATTTACTTATATAAATGTATACAGTTGAGATAATTTTTTAACGGACAGGAGAGGCTGTGTAAATAATTGTAAAAGAAATGAATTATTTCGTTTGAAATACATTCTTGTACCGCTATTTATTTTGTCATTTTGTTTCAAAACTCTCCTATAACTCTTAATTCTTATAACGGCATATAATACGGATTATTTCTTTTCTAGGCTGATCGGAGAAGTTATTCTAATGACTGCATCCTCAGGTTTCAAATTTATTATACAAATTATTTAAACGAGAGTATTAGATCATTGTTGCATGCATGTAGTGCGAAATTTTAAAAAAAAATGTAAAATAAATTCAACAATCATTATATCTTAAAATACTTAAATTTTTTGAGATATCACTATGTTCATTTTATTATTTTTTAAATCCTTGTAAAGATTATGAAACGTACAAGTTAAATAAGTATGAAGAAATTTTCTTCCATTAAACGGCTCACTTTAAAGGTTCAATTTGTTTATAGTTACTTGCTCAAGAACTTTCCAATTGAAGCTAATTTTAAATTTTGAAAGGAAAGTATTTCCTCACTTGACAAAACTTGTACAGAAAGACTGTGACGTTGGACAATTCGCGATTTTCTCTTCACTAAAATTGGGGACTTTTATTTAGATCGATTGCATAAAATAACAATTTCTTTCCAATCAAAATGAAACGTGATTATGTTAATTAGACGCAATTCGAAATAAAGAAAAGTGATTCAGATATAATAATAAATAAGTAAAGAGAAATTTAGAAGAGATACAAAGGGTGTTAATCTGGTGTGAGTGACAACTATTGACTTGTGATAATAAAGGACTGTCAGGCGATTTCAGATAAGAGGTATCGGTAAGGTAATTTAATTTCAATTATAATATGATCAGTTTGCTAAGATTGAGACCCGAAGATAGCATATCAATTTCTAGTCATTGATAATAAATAATTTCGCTTGATTAGTCTTGAGTCTTCTTAGATTGTTTCCTGTCGCTTAAAGTTTAATATATCAAATAAGATTGTGGCACAAGAGCCAGATAATAGCAAATGTTACAAGACATTTCACAAACAAACACAGGCGAAAAATATACATATAAAACAATCAGTTAAATTAGCAAACACAGAAGCTAGTTACGCTATCCAAATGAAAAAGTTTTAAACCGTTGCAATATGCAAATGATTAATTCTATACGTAAACATTCCAAAGTCTAAGGTTTGCATTTTAGGTTTTAAGTTATAGTGTTATGCATGATAAAAAAAATATCCTTTTTGCCTTCTTCATGTGTTCTATAGGTAGAGAATTAAAAATGTATTACTAAACATTTTAATAATAGTTTCAAAGCAAATATTTAGCATAGATTATCTCTTTTATTTATTGATTAATTCGCTTATGCATTGCCAAATCTAAAAGCTAATATTTTTAGGGCTGTTGTCTAAACCAAAAGTAGACTATCATATGAAGGATTATTTTAACCAAACATTTTTAATTCGTGAATTCTACTTATCTTCTCAAATTAAAAGAATTGTTTCAGTTTGAGTATAATAAAGTACATCGGAAACACACAACAGCAAAAACTAATAAAAGTTTTCTGAAGAATGATCTTCTTTTCCAGTTCTTTAAAATATTATTATTTATTTTCAAAGGTAATAAACTCTCAAACGAAGAATTGAAATGAACATTAATATTTTCAAAATTCGATAAGAAAATATAATTCCACAGAAAACTACTTTTTTTTTTTGCCCTTCCTGGTGCAATTTATTGTATCCAAATATATGCAATAGCTTAAATTGGAGATGCAAAATAGAAATTGCAAAAGAAAATGAACATTACGCTCACGAATTCAAAAAAAAACAATAGTTTTGAAACTTTATAATTATAATTTTTAAAAAAATATAATTAGTATTGCATACTACGTACTATATTTTACTTTAAGGTTTCCTTTCCTAAATGTTGAAGAATCTGAAATCAGTTTATGGACCCAATTTTCAGTTAGAATATCCCTAGAGTTAATATAAGTTCGTGTGTTAATGTAACAGATATACTAATTCATAATATTGCTTTATTAAAATTTAGGGAGAATTCAATTCCTTCTAACGGATGAAGGAAAGACCCATTTAACGTTGAAATATAAGTGCAAAATATAAAATATGTTTTATATATGGAATGATGATTAATTTATGAAGAATACGTTTGTACGATCACGAAGTCTGAATATAATATCAATATTGGATCACGTGCGGTTTTAATCATATTCTTGACTTACGTATAGAGTTATTCAAACAGATTCCTTCTATTTCGAAAAATCCCACATATTTTCTAAAATAAACGACACAGAATAACAAATAATACATGAATACAAAAAACAATTGTGGAAGTCTTGTTGTTGAAAAATAGAGGGGGCCCATGTGTTCTTCGTGAAACTGTTTTAGAAGCTTTTACAGTACTACCTCGTCGTTGGATCGGTTACATTGGAACAGATGACTTTTAATGTTTCACAGCTCGCCACCTGAGTCACCTGAGTTCTCAGGGCTCAATGCTATTTCTTTCTACAGGTTTTGTAAAAGATAAAGTATATGTGCCACCCATTATCCACAAGTTTATGTGAATTTGAATAACAGATTTCTGCAGTGCAACCACAGACACTTTACAACGTGTATGTTCGTGAATTTACATATCGAATTGACATTATGTGGGCAACTAAAGGAAGTTATATCGAAAAATTCCTTATTTAATAAATAAAAAAAATCATACTTTTCCTTTGCATTCGTGTAATATTAATCATTCTGTGTCGTTTACTTTTGAAAATGTGGAGTTTTGAAATCTGATGAATCATTTTGAATAACCCTGAATTTTTGAAAGGTATTAATCAAATGATTTTAGAAAGTGAATTAATACCAAAAAATTGAATTAAAATAATTTCTAATTTATGCAGTAGCTGGAAAAAAATGTAATTGCAATGCTTATGCATCACTAATGTGGCACAGAAAAGGGCGTTGTTTCTTATATATATGTATTAATTAAAGCCATACTTATGAAAACAAATAGTTTTCAATTGGATTCCCTGAGGTAAAATCAGTTTATTAATTTGTTGTGAACTGCTGAAGACCACTAAAAATCAGTAAAAAAACTAAGCAAAAAATGTTTTTGATATTTTTATTTTTATAGAAAAACAATTAAAATTGGTACAGATTTATTCGCAGCAAATGAATAAATATTAACAAAAATTCTCGTGACTATCTTTCAGAAATTTACTGTATAATATTTATCGAGATTGTTCATACATATTTAGTTCGGCTCTTCGAAAATTGTGAAATATTACGAAAAACTCACTTTAGGAAAATTTTTAATTCGGATAAATATGTATGTGTGTGAAATGTGCAAATATGAATGAAAGTATTTTACTATTTTTTAGAGTATACTTATTTTATAAACTTTTTTTTTGTTCCCAAATTATTTATACAAAATATGCAATTACAGTATATGTAGCGCAGACTTATTTGTAATTTTTTCTCATCTAAAAATGCCTCTATTTTGATTGAGAAGTTTCAGAAACTAAGAGAATATACAAGAGGGGCTGTTAAATAACGAAACTGACACTGTGAAACATTTTATTTTGATGTCAGACATATATTTACTTATTATCACCTTTAATATGAGCCTCTTTATCCCTCCAACGCTCCACACGAATCTTCTATTGTTCGAAACAGTGCCAGAAGTCGTCTTCTATCCGCTATTTCGGTACGCGAGCTGCTTCCTCTTTTACAGCTTCAACGAACTCAAACCGTGTTCCTTTTAATGCAGATTTCATCTCACAAAACAGATAGAAGTCGCATGGCACAAGATACGGCGAATAAGGATGTTGGTCTAGCATTGGGTTGCTGTACTTGACTTAGAAACCTCTTGACAGACAATGCAAAATGATACGTCCTTTCACAATTCGGGTCTTTTTTCCTTTTCCTTCATGGAGTTCAATAAGAACGTGAAGGTAGTAAATATTGATTAATAGTTTGACCTTCAGGAACACAGTGAAGGTTCACAATCCCATTAATATTGAAAAAAAATCATTATTGCTTTGAAATTTGATTAGCTCATTTGGACTTTTTTTGGCTCTCGGTGAAGATGGTCTCTTCCAGTGCATGGATTGGCACTTCGTTTCAGGATCATAAGTAAAAACCTACGATTCGACACAAGCTATTATCCTTTCAATAAGTTTGGGTCCTTTCCGATGGCTTTCACAGAGTTATTAGAAATATTTTTGCGTGCTTCTTGTTGTTCAAACGTGAGAATTCAAGGCACCATTTTGGCACACACCTTTTGCATGTTAAAATTGTTGAGTAAAATTTGCAGTACGGATTCTTCATCTATTCCTATTCCGGCGAATAAGGCGGATAGTCCTACGTTCGGATGCTGTACTTGGTTAGAAACCCTTTGATAGACAATGTGGAATGAGCCGGCGCATTGTCTTAATGGAAAAATTTGCTGTGATGATTCCTTGTCAATTCCTACAGTCTCAACAATCGCACGAATACTTAATCGGCTATCAGATCAAACCAGATTATCGAATTTTTTCCATATTGTCATCCATTTTTATCGTAGGAGAGCGACCCGGTCGAAAATCTTCTTCGACGTCTTCTCGGCCATCTTGAAAACGCTTAAACCACTCAAAAACATTCGCACACCCGATAAATATTCATTTTCATACACTTTTTTCAATAAATTATCAGCACCGGAATTTTCTAGTTTTATGTGAAATTTCACAACAATTCGTTGCTTTATTGTTTCACTTATCCTTTTTCCGGAAAAACAAAATAATAACAATAACTAATGCGAACGTAGGCTAAAGGAATACAGATTTGTTCACAGAAGGTAGAGGTATACTGCATTCGAAAGAGAAGACCTCACTCTAAATAGCTGTAAATCGTTGGCTTTTGGCGCATGCGTACTTCTTCTGTAGGAGCTTCAGTCTCGTTATATAATATTCACACCTGGTATGAAAGTACATTATCAACTCAACTTCTTTCAAAAGTCATATGATTAATCTCGATTTTTTTTCACATATTTGATACGATATTATTCGTGAAAGTGAAAAAAGATGCGTATTGTTAAATGAACGCTTATTTGAAGGCTACAAATGAGTTTTTGCGTGTTATACATAATTAGAGAATATATACAATTGTTTTAGAATGTTGGAAGTTAGATGGTTTTGCTAGCTAATACTAATTAATTAAATTGATTTATTATTAATAGAGTTAATACAACTTATCATTATTCACTGGGTTCCTGAAGGTCAAACTATCAATCGACATTATTACCTTCACGTTCTCGGTGAACTCCGTGAAAGAATAAGGGGGAAAACGACTCGAATTGGGGAAGGATAAGTCATTGCGCATTGTCTGTCAAGAGGTTTCTAGGCCAAGTACAACATCCAGTGTTAGACCATCCTCCTTAATCACCGGATCTTGCGCCGTGCAACTTCTGTATGTTTCCTAAGATGAAATCTGCCTTAAAAAGAATAATATTTGAGTCCATTAAAGCTATGGAACAGATAGTGGAACACGTCCTGAAGGAGCTGATAGAAGACTGCCAACACTGTTTCGAATAATGGAAGATTCTCATGGAGCGTTGTAGGGATAGAGGTGGGGTGTATATTGAAAGTGATAATAAGTCAAAATGTATGAAATCAAAATAAAATGTTTTACAGCGTCAGTCTCGTTATTTAATAGACACACCTTGTAAATACAAATTAAACGTCGCCTCCAAGTCCTTACGAGTATGGAAGTTTGGAAAAGGGTATAGGGTTAACAATTATATATGATGTTGTTATTTAGTTCCAATATAAAGATAAAAGCAAAAATTTCATTGCGACGCATATTAGACTGAAAATAAGGATTTGAGCCTTTCAAATTTTCGAAAATAAGAGTTTATTTCTGTACATTAAAATGACTTCAATGTTCTAGAATAGTAGTTTTCATTTTATACGGGGGTAGACAAACTTGTTTCTAAGTGTTATTTTTATAAAAGTTTAAAATACAGATATTGATTGATGAAAACATGTTTTTTAATCACTTAAAATTCTAACATTAAAAAAAATATTCTCATAGTCAATGTGATAGATGAACATAACGTTCCTTTGCAGATTTTGAGAATATTGGGACGAATAAATGATAAAAAAAAGTTTCTCCTCTCCTCTTCCAAATTTCCTAGGCTCTCGAGTTTCTTTGTTTTAATATTATCAATCTGAAAATTCTGCTTACAAAGATATTTTGTGGAAAATAACAGTATTGAGTTTCATGCGCTTTTTTTTTTATAAATCAGGAATCTTCAACAGAGATTTTGAGTTTTTCAAGGGTATCCCCTTTTTCTGACTATCATTCAAAAATTTGCTAATTACAATCCCTTACAGAGATTATTTTACTTTACACTGATTTTTCTTTTGCAATAATTTTCAAATGTGCCTTTGATTTTATTGCAAAACTTTTGAAATGGCTTCACGGTGCATCATTGCTCTGCGGACCACGGATTGAGAAGCACGGCTCTAGAAATCTGAATGCTGTTTACTTGTCTCCTAAAACCAACGAAGATTTTAATGTGAATATTTCTTTGAACCAAAAACCAGAAAAAAATGGTAGCTCTGAATGAAAATGCAAATCTCATTCCCCTTTTGGTCATGGTCTCGGGGTGTCCGGAAATGTCCCAGATGTTCCAGTTAGGCTATGATTTCTATTCCAATGGAAAACCCAATCGCCTAGAATGATAATAATGCCATTGTTCGTTAAATGGAACTAGATCCAAAAGTCTTCTGTGATGTTAAAGCTAGAAAAAAGAAGTTCCAACCGAGTGTCGTCCTTGTCATCTGACCGAGACTCAAAATTACGAGATTCGTCGCCAATAACCTTCGTATCACGCTTATATGACGTTAATATCGTGAATAAAAATAAGTTTTCATGGTCTTCGATTGTTATTTTTAGACTTCAGATCTGTCACGACTGCTTACAAAATCATTAGCATGGCATCGGAGTTGTTGAATTTGTAAATTGAGTTATGTGTAACTAAAAATTGCAGAACACGTATGGGTGCGTCCTCTTCATTTAGAGATTTTACAGAGCCGTGGCTAATGCTTGTAAATTATTGGGCTTGGCAACTGTATTAATGTCACATTAGAATTTCATGATCGACGATTGACGGCGATGCAAGATTAATACCCAAGGGAAAGCATTTCATTCCGTTCAATGGCGCCTAACTATGAGGAGAAATCAGTGATGAGAAAACCAATGTGAAAGCATTTAAGGAAATTTTTAGTATCTCTTAGTAAAAGTCCTCCACTTAGGAATGTTTACACCTGTCTTAAGGTCGTTTTCACTTTTCAATAAATGTCAATCCTTTTTTTGAAGGACATCAATTCTCACCTGCGTGTATTTCTCGAATCTTAGCAAAATTCCAAAACTCTCGCTTTTGATTTGCGTCTAATTGAAAGTATGGAGGGAAATTACAAGGCAATGTATTCATAGAGAGAAAGAAATGAAAAACGCCCATGTGTCATCTCTCTGGTCTGGGGAAACTGAAGGCAGATGCAGTTCAATTTACATAAAGAACTGCTGTGTTGAATACGCTTTGATTTATAAAGCTGTCAATTCATTTGGATCTGTGATTGGTGATACATATTCAAAACGTAATAACAGATGATGGTCAGGTATCGAAGAGCTCATTCTATTAGAAAGAAGTAGTTTCTAGAATTTCGGATGCATGCCGGAGGCACTTAGCAATTTAATATTTCAGAAGATCATGTTTGTAAAATTAGAAATTTAGAAATGTTCAACAAAAAAAATTTAAGCACAGTTAATTGTATGTTTTTTTTAAAGTAATTACTTAATATGCTTTTTTGTATCTAGGATATCTTGATTTTAACACAATTTTAAATCGGATACCTGAAAAGGATCTATATATAGACTAGTAGAGAGAACACTATTAATAATTTAACAAATTAATCGCTCGAGTTTTAATTAACTGCAGCTTTTGTAATATTATTTTAGACAAACCTGTCTCAAAATCTCTCCAAAATTATGGTTATTTAAGGAAGTCAATTGATACATATCTTGCGATTGTGGTTATTTTTAATCCCCAATACTTGATTATTAAAAGTACTCTTGATTAAGCGATAATGCAGTGTGCTTGCGAAAGAATATCCCAACTCTTAAAGATTCAAAAACTAAAAAGATTGCAGCATTTTTGGACAAATTAAATAAAAAAATAACTCTTAATGTTTATAAAATTATAAATATTTAATGCGACCATTGTCAGAAACACAAATGTTATCCAATCGATCACAGCATTATCGGGTTATCATTTGCATGGCTGCAGTTGTTCGCATTTTCAATTCATCTTAGTCACCTTTAGTGGCTCAAACGAAATTTTATTTTTTAATTAACTCAGAAAGAATCGCAATAGGTTAAATCAGGGTTTCTTGGGGGCCATTGATTAAGAGCAAACACGTCATCTTCTCTGAAAACCGATCCTCTGTAGTGACATTTTCATTCAACCCTCTGTTTACCCTTTTCCTGATTACTGTACGTCACCATGCCTCCTGAAATCCATGGTAGAAATGATGATGTGTAAGAAAACTCGCTCTTCATGCTTTCCATTACAGCGTCGCCTAGCTGTTCACCGCTTGCTCTCTGCCTATGCATTGCGTGCTGAAAATTGCTCGTTTAGATGTTTTCTATCACCCATTAAAATTTTGCCCATGAGATTCAAAACACGCTATAATATGTAATTAAAAATACGTAATTTTCGAAACAATTTTGTTAAAAAATTACACAGTCAGAGGGTTATGTATCCATGAACAGATACCTCAGAATACAGCAGAAAAATGCAGATTATTCACTTTTGCGAGTTTACAGTTGATAAGCAGTTCAAAGACGAATACTTCATATCTAAACTTGTCATTAGCGTTGAAGTGAAATTTCATACCATCTATAAAGTCAACCGACACATTGTTTACATAAAGCAACCATTGAAGTGGAACGCGATTCGGCGAAGATTAATGTGCCATATCACAGAACAAAGTTTACGGCCTATTCTATTGTTACTCGCATTACTTACTTAGATTTGGCTATTTTCACAATTAGACGAGTAAATTCTGTTAACGACTGAATATCGTTCATGTTTCCTTGTGGCGGTGGTTACATTGAAAATTTATAATTGTATAAACTTTACAGTGGTTCTTCAATTTCATTTGTCCCAAAGGTTTGCATTTTCTCTAGTTTTGAATCGATGCTCTACAAATTAAGGATATTCTTTTGTAAGCATCCTGTACCTATAAGACAAACATCACCCTATTTTTTCCCTCCTTTTTTGAAGACATGATGGCTGAGTTTCGATATTTAGGAGTTGTTTTAAATATGAATATGTTAAGATAAAAAGTAGATTATGCTGATTTCTTGAAAGGTACATTCAAAGTTTTATGATGAATTTGAGAAAAGAGATTTGACGGAATATAAAACTAATTATATGTTTATATTTAAGCTTGTGATTCGTTCCAATAAAAGTCACAGCTTAAAGTTCTGCTTGAATCTGATTTTTGAGCCAGACCTGAACCTTTAAAATTGCTTTAAATAGCGACCTGGTTCAGTCCCGACAGGTATTCCATTTAACAATGCCAGTCCGAGAACGGTCAGTTTTAATTTGTCTTCACGAGAAAAAAAAAAGCTAACTGTAACAGAATTAAATATGATGAAAAGTTTTGCAAGATCCGTTCCAGTAAAATAACATACATTTCTAATGTTTTATTTAGTTCTTATGTTAAAAAGAGGGAAAGGGTTATTTTCTCCTTATAAAATGTTAATAGTCATATTTTTCTAATACAAGAATAGAATTAATTTTAATTTATCTATTTTAATAATTCTTTTAATGTTCCAAAACTAGATCTAAAACAAGCCAAACATCTGACGGAACAGCACATCTTGATACGAACGTATGCCCAGAACGTGTCAGTCTTTATCACAGTTAATGATGGAATGTCTGTTTAATGAGCATCTCGGATGCGAATACGGTATTACAATCTCTAGAAAGTCATTCCACGATGTAGGCAATTTGAAATATTTAAACTCTGTCGTTAGGTATTTTGACATAATAAAGATTTACCTAACATGTTGGGCATTACAGCTTCATATGTTCTCAATGCTGTCCAGATTGATAAAATACAAATAATATTTTATATTTTTTTCAACAATCCTCATTTTAAGCGAATTATGAAAATTTCTTCATAATTCTTCTCTCGATGATTTTCATACCACTCTTTCCTGTCGAATGTAACAGTTAATATCAATTTTTATCACTTGTAAAAGAAGGCGAACATCGAATGACAACGAACTTCAGAATGGGAAGATAATTATAAGTTTTCATCTCTTCCACCTCTTCCTTATGAATTTAGAACCTTTTCTTAAAGTCTCCAGTTTGAAGCGATATTACGCCTCTTTGGAAGAGATGCACCTCCCCTTTTTGGTGAGGTTATTTCTATTGAGGCTATAATTTAGTATAACTTCTAATGAAAAAAGTAAGTCACCTGTCTTCATTCCCATCGTGTGAGTTTTACTCATAATAAGTTTGATAGTGTACGATAGCGGCACTATGCATATATGTTTCACACAATCTGGTAAAATATTTTCTTTGATAATTCTTAACTACATTATAACACACAATTTAAATCCTTTTACTTTTACCTAAGAATTGTTCAGTTAACAATTCATAATTTTAAGTGCATAAATAATCATTACGATGTATTTTCATAAAACTAAAATTTTAAATTTTCAAAAATATGATTTTAAATGAAAAAGAACGAGTTTCTTAACTGAACTTTTTCATGATACTTTTGCTTAATTTTAAACACGTATGCTTAAAATTAAAGAGAGCACATTTGAGTGTGTGTGTGCGTTTGGACGCGCGATGTAGCACAATCACGGAACGAAATTCGATACTATGAACTATGGATAATGACGTTGTGCATCTAGAAGCAATTTTTTTAAAATTCGCTATGGATTTTCTAAAATTTAATATCAAAGTGACCGATGTCTTCACTACATATAACTCTGGTGCAAATCATATCACATGATATCACAGTCTTTCGTTGCTTCTGACTATTTATATTCATGTTGTTTTTCGAAGATTTTTATATTTATACATTTGTTTGTTGTTTGTAGCAGAATATAGTTTCTTGAGGTTTATTGTTTTTATACACTTGCTTGTTACTTGTTGTAGAGGTGCGTTTTGTTTCGAATGAATCATTCAATAATGATATGAGACGAGAAACTGAACTTTCCTTCCTTTTAAACAATATTTTATCAAAGCATTTCAAAGTTTTCTATAAAAGCACATGTATAATACTGATAATACTTCTATTCAAAACATCATTACCTTACTTTTCAACCCCCTAAATATTCTTTCAAATTCTAGTAGAACATAATTCACTTTTTTACACTTATTTATTTTTCTTTGGTTTACTTTATGCGGTACGGTGGCTTAAAGATTCCCGCTCTAGCTTACGGACATAAATTCAATTAACGACCTCATATTTATCCCGCTGAGCTCTTTTTTTTTTCGTTTATTTCGAGTTAATTAAAAACTTTCCGATTTAAATTTATTTTCTGGCACTTAATTATTTTAATTTTTTCATAAAATAATTTTCTTTTATTTTCTTTATTATTTTTTTTTTAATCTGTCTTAATAGTGTTGAATGTATATTTTGCAGTCTTACTTTCGAGCCATATGTTGCATGAATACGATTTTTGCACCATTCTAAAATAATTAAGTTAAACTAAATTTATTTAGAGTGTGTAAATTAACTAACATATTTTTGGTGTTTTGAGAATAGCTTTAAACAGAGTCAATTGCTGCAATGAACGAGCTTATTTTTTTTTTTTTGTTTTTTGTTTTTTTCCTGTTCTCTTCGGTTGAGATTTCTGCTCCGTTATGCAGAACTCTGTCGCATATTACATTAAATGACGTCGCAGTCTATGATTCTGTCAATTTATTATTCTCCATAATTTTTTTGTGGAGATCCTTAAACTTATTTATTTGTTACTTATTAAAGAGATTTATACTAAAATACTATTGCAATATGTTCGTAGAGTAATATTTTTAATATTCACAAGCGCGAGGAGAAAGGTATTCAAGCTAGTGTTACATATAAAAGAGTTGCCACAGTAAGCAAAGAGAAAACATATTTTTAAGCCATTTCTATTTTTCAGATCGTTTCTTAATATTACACTTAGGAATTATATGAGTTTTTGTATACAATTTAACTGAATAAAATACTTGTATATTACAGCTATAAAACTCGATCTAAGTCTCAAAATAAGAAAAAAAAAAATCAAGATAAAATAGAATAACGAAAATCGTTATCAATAAGTAGAAACAAGTTCTACCACTGCGTAAAAACTGGATTGTTCTTTAAAATAAAATGAATATAACCACGTTATTTATAATGATTTTTTAAAATTAGAAATCTTCTTTAATTAATACATAAATTTAATTCTTGTTTTCTACTTTCTCTCTTTTATTTTCTACTTTTTTTCATGCGAAGATTTAACAAGAAAGACACTAAATGTTTGGTCTCTTTGGGTATTCTGGGTATGTGATCCATACAAAGACTAAGAACCGAATCTAACCTTTGGTTGAACATCGCATGGTAGGCATCGAATCATGGTTTCAAGTCCTCGTGCAACTAAGGGTCCAACGCATAGCGGGGCTGATGGAAGCTAAATTTGTCAAAGTTCAAAGTTTTCACGTTGGGAAAGTGTTGAAGTTAAAACAGTGGAATGCCAGCCCCGTAACCATTTCGTAATCAAAATTACAAAGTACTCCCCTATAGCCCTCGTATAGTTTCTAAGTATAACGTCAATAAGCAATCAATGAATTGTTAAACATCGAGTTAAAAGAAATAACACATCGATCAATAACTCCCGAGACTAACCCAGAGATGGCGCTCGTAGTAAACCAGTAACCAGGTCTTTCTAGAGTACTAACCTTTGCTTGAAACGTGTCAAAATTTTAAGTCGATCGGACCAGGAAAAAGGTTTTTTGAAGTGAAGTGAAAAAGGTTTTTTCCAAGTGGGTGCCGCGATTGCTTTCGATGGAATAAAAACAGCAACGAGTCGATGATTCCGTAAGCTGTTTATCGCTCTTTAAAAAAAAATTATTTTTTTCAAAAAAAAAAAAAAAAAAAATTGGAAAAGCGTTGGAACGATTATATCACCTTAAAAGGTGATTAACAAAAGGTGTTATGTTGATGAATAAAAAAAAAAATTGCAAAAAAAATGTTGTTTTCAATGTTAGACTCGGGAGTTATTGATCGATGTGTTAACATGACAAATACATAAGTTTCAAAAATCTGTATTAATAATTAGGAAATGAATTGCGTCATATTTCTTGCCTCAAATGAAGAATTTTATGGACTATTTTATGATATTGTTTTAAAATATCAAAAGGACTATCAATATTCATGAAATTCCCTTTGCATTTTATTTTACAGTATCATTCCTTTAAATTTAATTTTTAATCCATTAGACTTAGAAAATAATTCAAAATATTTTTAATGCCCCGTTAAAGGGATTAAAATGTATTTCAGTTTCCATGCAAAAATATTACTTACAATATATAATGTTTTCTACAAGATATTTGCACCAGTGGCATATTAATTGGAAGAAGTACACAGAAGAAGGCACACAAGAATTTCTAAAAACTTTAATCAGATTTTGATGTTTCTCAGATATAATGTTTCACGCGTCATTTTATTGTATTTTTTTGATGATCGTACATTGTATTCTATTTTTAAAAATAACCTTACATAAATGTTATTTTGTTGAACGTTTCCATTGATTTGATATTACTATCATGTTAGTCAAAGTATTAAAACGTTTCTAATTTAAAATTGAAAAAACTCGTATGGGGGTATTTTTGATGAAAAATAAATTTAATGAATATATTTCCAAATTTGATACTCTTCACAAAACATTTCAGAAAAAGTAAATTTCTTAAAATTGCAATACATTCAGAACGAAGTTACTTTGATTAAATATATTGAATAATTGCTGATAATTCAAAGTAGAAAGGGTTCTTTATAGCTTTTGTAAAATAAGAAAAAATTATGATATTGAACTACAACTTTCCACACAAATTAACAAAGAAGTTTATTTATTATTTTTTTACAATACCATCAACTTATATTCCTTAATAAATTTATAATTTTGTACTACTTTGAAAATGCTTAAATATTCAACTTTTAATAAAATACTCCAGGTTTCTATTTAATCTATTTTTACGCCTACATAGAACGATTTCGATTCTTTTAACACTGTTAATATTCTTCAAGTTCACACGAAATTTGAAAGATAGCATTCATATAATGTAATAAATATTTAAAAAGGTGGTTGCAGGGCTCCAACTTTTAAGAACACCCGAATTTGTGTTTAACTCTCTAAACTTCACCAGTACGCCTCATGAAGATTTTGAAATGTGGCATGAAGACTTTTTCGATTAAATATGCAGTAATCCCATTATTCAATTCGACAACGTAGAATCAAAATTTGAACCCAAAGCTCAACTCTAATTTGGCCTGTAATGAAGTTCCCGAAGATAACCAAAATGTAGCCGTTGGTTTTTGTTTCGGAGAAAGATGCGAGTGGAATTTCCAAAAATTAATAACTTGTATATAATTTCAGTACGTTTTAAAAATGCTTCAGAGTATTACAAATAAGACATTGTTATCCAAATCGACACGTTTAATTAACGAACTTTTCAATGGGTGCAACATATTTAACTTTGAAATTTCCCAGTAGGATTACTAATAAAAAGACCCAGAAAAAGCTCTAATTATAAATTAAAAAAAAACAGACGAAAGAAAGTCAGAAACAGAGAAAAAGAAAAATATATGGTTTCTTAAATACCTCAATAAAAGTTTTAGAATAAAATTTAGTTTAGTATAAAAATCATTTCCGACCAACAATGAACCACTTTTGAATAGGTTATCATTATCGAATATAATAACAAACTTTTCCGTTAACAGCAGTCTTCTTCTTTTTTTTTTTATTTGATCAAATTTATTGCTGTCATTTTTCAATCGTATAATCATAAACTTAAAATTTTTTATTCTATTTGAATCTTATCTAAATCAAAGGAAATCAACCTCCAAGACCTTGTCATGCTACTTGTCAAATATTTCCTTCAAGTTTGCAATATTGAATATACGGAGGGAGTAGCCTCTATCCGTTGTTAAAGACTATGTAACTTATATATATTTTAAAAAAAAAAAAGTTACATGAAAGAAAAATCTTTATCAAACACGCACGGTAATCCGATTGAAGGGAGGAAGGGGGGAGGATTGAAAAAAAAATTCCAACTAAATCACATGAAACTATCCCGGAGCGGTTTTCGTTATCAGATTCAACACCTTTCCCACGCACAAGAGCAGATGACAGAACAGAGAACGGGAATAAAATAAAAGGTAAAAAGTATCAGCATGAAGAAAAAAGAAAGTGCTTGCGGCCGAAAGAGTTAAAACAATTCAGATTTCTTAATCTGTGGTCATTATTTGGCGACTTATCCAGAAACTTGGCGAAGAAAAGAAATAAAAAGGTTAAATTTTTAAATTTAATTTCATGAAAAGGATCATCTCAGTAAAACAATTTTTATAGAGTTACTCTGTTTTGAGAGTGTGTTAGACTATTTTTCTACTTTACATGCATTTTCGTAGAAATTTTTTTATAAAGTTATTTTTTAATTAACTCAAATTCTGTTGCAATTTTCGTTTACTAGAGTTAAATGTTGTTGAGTAATATTTTTAATTGAAATAATATTTATTAAAATAGTAGTATAAAAGAAGTAGTTAATTAAAATAATATTTATTAAAACATTTATTAAAGAATGTTTTAATATTTATTAAAACATTATTATTTAATAAGAAAAGAAAACATCAAATTCAGAAAAAAAGCTTTATTTTCTGCATTTTATCAACTTTGACACTTTTGCTAATTATTTCTTAAAATAATTAAAAAAATAAATAAATAAATAAATTTTCTTAATTTTTTGATCATTCCTTAGCTCCCGTCTCCATTTTTGTCATTTACATGGTACTTTATAATCGATAAAACAAAATTCACTGCATAAGCAGAACGTAAATTAATAAGTTTTATGTATATTAAAAGATTTTCTTAAAAAATTATTTTTAGTTATTTGTACATATTTTTTTACTTCTACTGTAAAAGAATTCTATGAATGCGTTGAAACTTTTAATTTTAGTTATTAGTTTTATTTCTTCAAATTGATTAATGCATTTTTCTTTTTAATTACATTAGCCACTGAATAGTTCTATAAATC
>BMAW01066290.1:426864-437273 GCA_019974015.1 Nephila pilipes
TCGGCAGAGATAGCGGCATCAGCTATCATATCGAAAACGTCAATATTTCGCATTCTATGCAAGAATTAACAGATTCACCATGTTTGTTCCAAATGGGTCCCTCGCCATCTTTCTAAAGAGCAAATACAAACAAGAATTTGCCAATGCTGTGAGTGGAAACATATGCTTCAAAATTATTCGAATTTCTTAAAGACTTTAATAACAGGGGATGAAACTTAAATGCATCATTTTGTACCCTCACCAAGTCCGCCAAAAGTGTATGGAAACACCCTGATCCTCCCCCTCCGAAAAAAATCCGAAAGACCAAATCTGCTGAAAAGGTCAGTCATAATGATTATTTTCTTTGATCATAAAGATGTAATGTAGAGCATGCTTTGCCTCCAAAAATTACTGTGAATGGTAAATATCATGCTTCAGTTTTGAAAATTTTGTGAAAACACATATCGAGAAAGCGTCATTAACTGGTAGTGAATTGTGCAATGCACCACGTACACATATCGCTACTTCTGTTCAGCAGTATCTCAGTAAATACAATATTAAAATCATACAACATCCCCCTCACGGTGCTGATCTCGTAACATGCGATTTCTGGCTGTTTTCGATGTTGGAGAAGAAATTCCGTAGTAGAAAATTTAATACAGAGTCAAATGTTATTTCATCACTGTAGAGTTCTTTGAAGCAGCTTCCAGAAAAAGGCTTCTATACTTGTTTTGAAAAGTGGATTGAACGATCAGACCATTAAACATAATCTGAGAGAAGTTATTTTGAAAAATAATATGTGTGTGTTATTTACTTTTTGATATAAATGTAGTTCTTAATTTCTTAGGACTTTACTCAAAGTTTTTATGGGACATCCTTTATATATAGCTTGCTGCAGACAGACAGGCTGTATTTATTTCTTATGATCCGCGCTTCGTATTCCCTCCCTTGTCTAGTAATACACACTTGTTGTTCTTTAGTAAGTTAGTCGGCTAGGTATTCATTGTGTGTCGCCTACTCGCACAAAATGGCCAGCGAGATTTTTTAAAGCATAACTTTGTAATTGTTTTTGGCCAAGAATATAGTGGGGGGAGCCGGTCCACAAGGATAGCTGAGTCGATGTACTGAGATATTCTTATAGTGATGGAATATGATACAACTGGACTCATGGTAGAAGATTCTTTGGTATTTTTATGTACAATGAAAATTTAAACTTTTGATTTAAAAAAACCAGCTCCGTGGGCGACAGGATGATATCGTATGGGCTACATGTGGCCAGGCTTGCTTTAGCCAAAAGAGCGTAATTGAAAGGAATGTACTTTATTCTATAAACTTATATTGTATACTCTTATTTAGTAGTAGTTAGGAAGGAGAAAATTAAATTCTTTTTTATGTGAAGATTTAACAGGAAAATAAAAGAAAGATTTTTGAAAAAATAAATAAAAATATATCTAGCATTGATTTGAAACAACGAAAAAAGTATTCGATTGAATTTATATTGGTGTCATTTACAATATTTAGAAAAATTCTAAAATCTGGAGAAATGTTAACGGACCTAATATTTTTTACGTTCTATTTTAAATTCAGAATGGTTCATTTGAACTTAAAATGTCTTATAAGTCATTCAAAACCTAGATTTAAGAAATGCTTTAAATATTGATTTTATTTTATTTGAAAAAAAGAATAAAAAGAAATAATGATTATCTTTATATTTGTCATTGACTATAAGTATCAGAATTGTGTTTTGAAGCAGGCTGCAGTAAAAGATAAGATTTTCATTAAAGGGAGCTAATTTTATACTATAGGCGCTTACTGTACATTTTTACGTGGTAGTATGAAATTCCACATATCTATTTGACCATTTCGAAAAACTTCATTTTTCAATTCTCCCCTTCCCCTACCTGTCTCCTGAGGAAAATGCTTCATCTCAGATTTTTGTCTAGCGTTATTTAACGGATAAATTTGCGTGGTTCAGAAAGAGATTAAACAACATTTAAAGTAATTATAAGAGTAGCTCTGAAAAATTCAGTTGCAATGTTGATGGTTCCATCAACATTGACAATGAAAACATGACAATGAAAATTTTTATCAATTGTCAGCATTGTATGTCCAGTATTATATAAATTCAAATAAGCTAAACTAAAATAATAAATCTTATATTCTAAACCAAGTTGGAGGATTTTTTTTAAAAAAACTGGAGTATCACTATAAATAAGTTATCTGTAACATTATGTGTCTAAATCTTCATTCTAATGTATAAGAAGTGTATGCGGCGTTGCAACTGTTCAGATAGGTACGTTCACCAGCACTAAAACTAATTTAAAAAATACATGATTACAATGAAAAACTTCAAACAATTCTTATTGAATGAAAGAAAAAATTCAAATAAAAATTTAAGCATTTTTTACCGATCGAATGGCGCATTACCATTATGTGTAATCTAGAATCCAAAAAAGTATTGAAAAAAAGATTGAACCAAATTTTTCAAATACTTTCCTTTAATTTCTGACCTTCAATTTTGCTAACAAATCTTCAAACGATTTCTTTTAAAATTTGACTTCCTATTTCGGTTCTATTGGTGCCAAATGATTTTTACAATGAAATATATATGTTGCAATGAATTTTGAAACAGCAGCGAACTACTGTTTATTTTGCATTTCATTATTTTCTTTTTTGAATCTGCAGAGGAGGTGAACTTGTTTTATGTTAGCTATTTCATAAATGATGGAAACTATTTTACACTACTGAACAAATTTGATTTTAAGTTTAAATATTTTAATTTATTTTCTGCAATTAATATTTGAATTACAGAATGCAAAGTTTTACTAAAAAGCACTCAACTGCCACATAATGCTGAGTATTTCAGGAATAAAATTTCAAAGTGCACATTCAGTATTAAATAATAAAAGTGTCTGTCAATTTGGAAAATTGATGCGTGGTCTAATCATATAAAAGTAAATGCTCCTTTTTAAATTCCTACTATTAGCTCACATTCTCCCTATATATATCTTGTTCAAATTTTCAATCGTTAATAAAATACTTTTTATTCATCCACTCAAGTTCAAATACATTTTTTTAAACATGTAGTGGATGACACTTAATGTAAATATGGTTTTTTCTAAATATTAATTCATTAATTAAATTTATTTGGTGAAAATGCAGTTTAGCCCAATCACTTGGCCCGATTTCAAAAATTGCCAAACTTGTCGATTTTTTTTTTTTTTTTTTTTTTTTGCTGAACGTTAAGTCCGCGAAGCTACATTAGGCAAAATACCACTAAATAATTCCTGTCGTCAAGGGTGGTTGGGCTAAACTGCATTCCAATCATTTAGTTTACCGTATGAATTAAGAAACAAGCCAATGCTTCAACTATGTCATTTGTCTTGCAATGGCAAAGTTGGTAGAGCGTCGGCGTAGAATCTTCATGCCTTCGGATCTCGTCGAAGCGTAAAATTTTTTATTTCATTTTCAAATAATTAATTTTAGTTTTATAAGGGAGAAAAAATTTATCTTATATAAGATATAAATTTAGGAATAAATACCGTCAGTGGCGAAGCGTGTAGATCGCTGGGGAAAATTTTTTTTTTGCCACTTAATATTGTGATTCTGTCATATGTATATACATATTTATATTAATTGTAATTAATTGTAAAAGTAACCTAAATAAAAATTTTCTTTGTTGACCTAAGTAGGAATTGACTTTAAATTTTTTTTATATTACTTGTTTATTTTATGGACTCGTTTGCCAATAAAGTGAAGGCTACTGAAATCTTACCCTAATGTATAAGTTTAAAAAAACGTGTGTACACAAAATAAAACAATAATCAAGTAAGCAATACATACCTAATTAAATAAAGATTTCACAAAGAAAATTTTTGTTCCTCTCTTATCACTTTGCATAGTAAAATAAATAATACTAAATATGCACTTATTAATATCCATAGTTATTTAAACACAGGAGTACTTTCAATGCATAGAAAATACTCGTATAACGAACAATTTTACTCTACGTAAATGTGAGATCTATTATTATTTATAAGGAGTAAGAACTGTGCCAAAGCATACTTGATGACAGATATATATGTAATTCAAGTATAGTTTACTGAGTATATTATTTAGAAGAAAAGGAATACAAAATCGAGTTTAGTTGATTATCTATAAAAATTTAGGTATATAAGGTTTTTTAAATCTGAAATATATTTTATGAAATAGTTGAAAGTTTGAGAATGAAGTAAAATAAATAAATAAAAACGTCTTTTTGTCGCTGTGGAGACACATTAAAGATATCCAAAATAAATGGGAAAAAATTAAAAATGTTCGTAATTTAAAAACGGACTAAAAATGTATCAATGTAAGTAATAAATTATTTAATTCATTATTGATCCATTCTAAGCATGTTTTTATGTAGATACTTATTTTTTTAAAAAAATAAAACGTTATTTGAATTTAATTATTTTAAGTGAATCAGATCCAGTAGACTGAATTGTATCAATGTTATATTCACGTTAATGCAACACAAGTTTTTAGTTACTCTCCTAATGTGCAGAATGGAGAAGAGATATTTTTAATATATCATGTTAATGTTTTGAACGTAATTAAAGTATCTCGAAGCAAGTTAATAAAAATGTAAATGCGGTCGTGATAATATATATAATAGTTTATTTGTACATTGACGTTCAATATACTTAATACGTTCTAATAACAAAACAAAATAAAATCCCCTGCACCTCCGTATGGCGTGTGATAAAATGATGCCATGATTTCTGAAGAGAGCTGGTGATATCGGCGTAAAGGCAGGTGCTTAACCTCGACTGTAACCTCTACAACCACTGAATAACAACGAGTCCCTAAGAGATATTAACTGCTCATTGTCTGTATGTGCCCGCGGATTAAGAGTTAATAACTGCTTCACTACTTCTGTATGCAGAAAACCTAAACGATCGTCGAGGTGGGTCCTTGGGTGTATTGTTTTGAGCGAGTTGATTCTATCTGCTGATGACGTTTTTATGTTTAGGAACTGGTACTGAGGAAGGACTTTTGCTACCGTTTTGTTAGTGAAATGTGAGAAGTTGATTGTGGAATGCAGTGACGTGTTCCGTTTCCAGCTTTGTACGCTTAATGATGAGAAGTAAAGTCCAACTACTTGTAACAATTTTCAGGTAGAAAGATGCACCAATGTTTAACTTACATGGAAAAAAATTGGTCTAGATCGAATTCCCAAATTTGGTCATGTATACGTGTGTGTGTGTGTGTAAGTATCTCACATTCAAATCTAATTTAATATTATAATTTTTCCCATTATATAAGCCATTAATAAAGAGTTCATTATTATTTGCTGATACAATTCCAAATTATCCATTAATTTACTAGATCAAGTGCTCACAAAATAAGTTGAATCAATTTTCACATAGTCATAATATCTTCTGTTGTGGTCGAGACGGTGGAGCTGCGTCTCTTGCCCTATTCAGTTTAATTATTTTTCTTGCCCTATTCTATTTACTCTTTCTCTCATCGAATTGAATAAATAATCTCAATTACACAAAATATTTTCCTTCAGGCATTATAATTTCGCATTTCTATTTAACATAGAAAAACTCACCGAAAATATCTAGGCTGTTGATTACCACAGTAACAATGATAAACAATCTTACACGAAATAGTTTTTACAAGTTTGTTAAAAGTTTTTTTTTTTTCGATGTTGCCGTTTTTTATTCGAGTAGACTGAAATTTCTGAAATGTTTAAAATTTAGATCAATTTAACAGCAAAGCCTTAACTCATTTCTGGAATTCCAAAAATACTTTGCAAAATCACTTTTGGTTTTGTTAACTGATCTAATTTTCGATTCGTTTTTATTGTTTACCTTTAAGCGTTATTAGTATTCGAAATGTGACATACACTGATGATATATATACATACACACGCACACGCACACACACACACATACACACACACACACATATATATATATATATAAATATATATATCATCAGCGTGTGTCACATTTCGAAAACTAATAACGCTGAAAAGTAAACAATAAAAGCGAAACTAAAATCAGATCAATTAAAAAACTCAAAAGCGATTTTGCAAAATATTTTTGGAATTTCTAAAATCAGTTAAGGCTTTGCTGTTAAATGGATCTAAATTTTAAATATTTAAGAAATTTAAGTCTACTCGAATAAAGTACGAAAATATCAAAATAAAGCTATGAATAAATTTGTAAAGACTATTTCGTGTAAGATTGTTTATCATTGTTACTGTGGTAACCAATAGACCAAATGTTTTCATTGAGTTTTTCAATATTAAATAGAAATTATAAAGTATGCCTTTGTTACTAGAAAGCTTGCTCTTTGTATTAAGTTTCAATGATATTCTATCATTTTGAAGTAAATTAATTCCTTCCTAAATGTAGACTTCCAAATTTCAGAGAAAGTAAATATCAACCTCTCATTTCTTCATACATGGTTTTAAGACATCCTAAGCCACACCAATAATATTTACATTAAAATGTATTAGGCTTTGCATATGTGCTAATGATTTTATTCATTCAAAGCTTTTTAATACTATGGACGCATCGGATCACCTTTTGAGAATTTATTCTTTGAACCTGATCAATACAGTTTGGTTGAAATTGAAAATATCACGATGTCGAGAATGGCAAATGAGTGAAGCGAAATGATCATACAGCATTTCAAAGAGAAATTGCAAAAACAGTTTGAGGGGGTTCAGATGGTCAAAGAATAGGACAGTGACCCTAATTTCTGTTTGAATAAACTTCTTTGAATATATAAAATAAGTTTTATGTTTAGTTTTTTTTTTTTTTTACATTAATGTCAAAAGGATTTTCTATTTAAAACTACGTAATAGGATCCAAACTAAAAATATCCTTTAAGAGTGCAAAAATTCTTTTCAACTACCATCGCGTTCTAACTTCAATGATATACAAATAGCAACAATTTGAAAATAACTGTTAAATTCTATTTGAATATATACATTCTTATCCTACTTGCAACTAGTTGCATGTTTCGTCTTCTGTGTTTTACGGTTTAAATAACCTTTTTAAATTTATAAATGAGTGAAAAATTGTTTAATTGTTGAAGGTTATAAATTTCAAGTTAACAGTACAAACAAACAGACTTACACTGTTCATAATCAAGTGAATTTTCTCTATTAGTTTTGAAAAGTATTGGTCAGACTTTAATAAAAATTAGGTATTTACATTGGTTGACGTAATACAAAAAAAAAAATCCTCTCAACAGTTATGGTATACGTACATGATTGTGTGAACAGCTTATAAAAGTTGGAAAGTCAAAAAGAGAGGTTATACAAGATGTTACAAAAAATAGGTTGATAAAAAATGTTGTCTCCTCTTACAATTATACAGCTTTCAAGATGTGAATTAATGCTTGAAAGGAGACAGTTTGAGTCCCTGTGGTTGTCAGTCTACTCCAGCAGCAACGCTGTATTAAGATTCAGGATGATTCTGAGAGGACGGTCGTGAGATGCTAATGTCCTCCTAGGAGCATCCTAGATATGCACTTTAAGGAGATCTGAGAGACCAATCCATTCGGCGAATATTTTCGCTCTCTAGAAATCCGTGGTTCAGATGATCCTTACGTGGACGAACGTTGTCCCCCATAAAAATGAAATCAGGGCCAACTGTACCCCTGAAAAGACCGGACATAGAGCACCAGGATTTCTATCCTATACCCCATAGCCTCTGTCAAAGACATGAAAGTATGTGCTCCTATACAACATAATGCTTTCCCATACCATCAAAACACCGTTGCCACACTGGTTTCTTTCTTGGATGTTTGAGGACATGTAGCGAGTCCCAGCTACATCAAGATAAATGTATGTTGAGAATAAGTGGTTAGACTGAATCTTAACTCCTCAGTGAATAGATCCCACTGATTCCTAAGCCAATGCCGATGTCCTCTGTACCTTGGGACTCTTCTATGCGCAGAAGTGAGAGGAACACAAACGGAAGTCATCTTGTAAACATTCCTCTTATAAAGCTTTCTGGAAATACTAATCGGGAGACTCGGGTACCTGTGGGTGCATAAAGCTCACAAGACAACTAAGAAGCAATCCTGGTTGCACTTCGCTGATGTAGCCAAACATCGATCTTCATGGGTCGTCGTGGCTATTGGGTGATCTTGTCCAGATTTTTTTTCTATGGATCCGATCTTATTAAAGTGTCTCCATAAGTTGCACACGACGTTGAACTTTACATCGAAGTCTCTAATAATCTACACTTGAGACTGCCCAGGTAAAAGAAAATATTGACGAATTTTACAGCGTCTTGAGACTTCATTGCCTCAAGTATTTGTAGGATTCATTACCACTTTCAATTACGCAGACGTTGGCTTTACTCATTTTAACTGTTTGCTTTTCAATATCACCGAATGTTGCAAAAAACAGAACGAAAGTCACTGAAACTATTAGAACGATCGAAGAGAGGTACACGCCTACAAAGCATTTTCCTCTAAAAGAACATTCTACACGTTCTATACACTTGCCTAATCGGCACTAAAAATTTATATATTTGTTTAGAAGCATTTCGTTTACCTTTCTTTTTTTTTTTTTTTTTTTTTTTTTTTTTTAATTAAACAAAAATTTATAATTTTTTTTGAGAAATTCGACAAAATATGTAAATTTCCTTGATTTTGAACAGCAGGGTATGTGTTGTAATCATGCAATGTGAATTAAAATTGATCAGTTTTTTAAAATTGATCAGCTTCATCTTTAAAAGTATAAAATCTTATACTAAAATTCTAGGATCTTAAAGAATAAAGTGGTAAATTGCACATTTTTTGTGACTTTAAAATAATGAATACATTTTTGTTAAAAAAACTTTTCATAGAATGGCTTAATTTCTTGTATTTGTATTTCTGAATACAAAACTGCTTGTCAAAACATTCCTTTTTCTTTCATTGAATATTTGCCTTCAATAAAAAAATGTTTTAACAAATAGTTTTGCATTCAGTAATAAAAGAAAAGACAAGAAATAAAGTAAATTAACTGCCCATAAATATTTTTATTATTTTAACTTTTAATAACATGTGAATTTTTTTAAAAAAAAGATTTAAAAAAATAACTAAAATTTTTTACAAGTTGATACGGAATTCTACAAACCCATTACTTCAAACTTTAAAAATATTATGATAATGAAATTAAAATAAAATTTTTAATCAATATATATATATATATATATATATGATAACTAATAAAAAATCTGACAGACAGATATACACAAGAAAAGTTATTTAAAATGAGATGAACCTATGATTATACATAAACAGAAAATAAAGTTATAAAATTAATTTGCTGAATCCGTGACAAAATATCAACATGATAAACAACAAAAATGTTACTTGGTAAATTAATCGCCCTTTTTTTAAATAAAAATAAACATCTCATTCGAACTTTACATAAATTTTATGAACATTTTTAGTTAATTTTAGGTATGAATGTCAATAATTAATATGTTTTTGAGAAAATTCAAATAAAACGCTTACTTAATTAAAAAATAAAGTGAAGAATTTAAACATAAAGCTGTAATCTCAATATTTTCGCTTATGTGATAGATACTGGGATTAATTTTTATTTAACATTTTGATCATGGAATGCGGTATGTAATCTCAAGGTTCAGAGCTAAAAATTACACAGTTAATTTTTTCTCTGTTTTAGTTTTGAATAAATATTTTTCTCGAAATTATTGAGCCATCTGCTGAAGGCGGAATCCAGTAATTTATTTACCTTGAAGAAATAAAACATTCACAGAAGTTTTATCGCTGTAATTAATGCTTGATTTATAACGTACAAATTAAGTTGAGATAAGAAAGACAAACCTTGAGTAACAAAACACCTTAAACTCATTCGTATAGGAAATGAGTTCGTATGTTTATTTTCTATCATTCAAAATGTGGAAATCATGTTTGGAATTTTCTTTATTTTAGTTTTCTGAAAAACTGGTTTATTGATACACATCAACAAGTGTAATTTTAAAAAGAGATAATAAAAGAGAGAGTGAAGTTTAGAGATAAAATTTTATATATGAGGAAAATTTTATGAATGAAGGAAACTAATGTACTTTGGTAAAATTTCCCGCAATTTTTTAATTTAACGAGGCATTAGGATGAAAATCAAAATCGTGTTTCTAACTCTTAAAATTGATTTCCTTATTCGTAATATAAGTGTGTATTTGTATGTGACTGTATTTTTATAATTGGAAGAAATATTTAGATAAACAATTGAGTATTATTAAGTGCAATATTTGCTTTTTCATTTAAAATTAAAAAGGAAATTTTAAATGTGATGATTTTTAAATAGTAATTATGCTAATAAATTCACTAAAACTTTAAAGTAAACAAAAAATCGGGATCATATAAAATCTGTTTCATTTGAATTGTATTGTAAAGAAAAAAAA
>BMAW01066290.1:437298-465056 GCA_019974015.1 Nephila pilipes
GTCATTAAGCTTTGATGCATAGAATCAACAATATTAAAACCAAATTTTAAATCAAAATATCATGTAATTTTGTTCTAGCTGTGGGACTAATAAATGAGAAAATATTAAAACTAAGAGAACTGAGTTTTATTTGATTAGCACCAAATAACATGTTGGTGCGCCCATTTTCCTCACATTAAATAAAATTCTTATGGAAAATCTCTTATTTTGTGCAAAATCATTCGCAAAAAGTATCAAAGCACTAATGGTAATTATATTAGCACTTAAGTCACATTCAAAGTAGAAAGACTGCCAATAACACTAATAATGTTAATAGCATTTAATGATACTATATTATAGATGTTTAAACCCCATCATCTTATTATTTTAAGAACTTAACTTTAAAATTTCATCTTATATTGCGATTTATGCTCTAAATATAATATAAATTTAGAAATTATATTCGAAAAATAATTAAAAGAAACGTTTACCATTGATAGATATCTATATTTGATTTGATAAACATATACGTAATCAAAATATTTTAATATCTAATACCAAAGAAAAGATATAATGTTATCGCTTTTAATATAATTTTAACAGAAGATGATGTTTTCTTCATGAATTAATTCCTATTATCTTAAAAGATTTTGAGTTATTTAAAGGAAATAAAATGGCACTGATAATATACTTCGCTTATAAGAAGATTAATTAAAGCAAAAGCAAAAGTAATTTGAATCTATTAATTTAAACACTGATTGATTAAGATTTGTTTTGATTCCAAACTTACTTACTAACTGAATTCCAACTTTATCAGAATAATTATTTTCTTAGGTATCTTAGGTGTATTTTTACATACTATGTTCTTAACTGATTGTTAGCATATATAAGTTTTTAATCTAAGAATTTTCCTAAAATTGGTTGAACTAAATATTTAGAAAAATAATCTTCATGATTAAGTTAAATTTTATAAATTATAGACTGAGAAATGCTAGATTTCAGTTCTTTCCAAGTTTTGTATTTTTTGCTATCTGCAGAATCTATATATTTAGAGATTTTAGAAAGAAGTAACCCTTAAAAGCCTCTCAGGTTAATTCACCAAAATAATTTTAAAACTAATTTATTATAATTTAAAAAGTATGAAAACTAGTCGGAATTGTACGCAATTAAAAATAATGAAACCAAATGCAGTCCTAATTTTCTTGGTAGAAATAAAGTTAAAATTAGATTTCATATGAACTCTTGCATTATTTTCTAATAACTTATATAAACTTCATTTATTTGTTACGATACTTGCTTTGATCTTCCAAAAACTGAAAACATTTATTAACAAACTACGAGAGTATTATGAACTTAAATGAGGGTCTGAAACTTCGTACATAAATATAATTAGAAATTATAAAATCAAACAATTGGATTATTATGTTAATATTATGATCAGAAAAATTATGTAAATACATTGTAATTTTAAACTTTAACCTGGTTTATTATTTTTATTTAGTTTTGCCTCTGCAGAAGCCCATGCTTTTTCTGAAGCATTACAGTCGAACACTGAACTGAGTTTCATCATATACATTTGATTGTTTGGTGTGAAAGTTATAATAATTATATATTTACATATTAAAAGGACAAGATGTTGAATGATTTTAACTCTATAATTTTTCAAAAATTTTTCCTTGGAAAATATAAAAAGAAAAGATTCAGAGTTCTGAATCTCTCATGTATATGTGTACGGTGTTCAAAATGTAGAGTCTTTTTAAATGGAAAAACTACATTGGAAGAAATTATATTTATTGAATGCTTGCAAAGAGAACTATCTTGTCTAATAATGAAATGAATGTAATCAGATCAGAATCAAGTTTATTTAGTTTTTAAGAATGAGCGCACGAAGCAACTGAGGGCTAGTGTTAGACGAACCCTAATTTTGAAAGGTCAAGGGACGAGACAACTGAGCTGATCCCCTCCGAACTTCCACCACGCCAATAGGAGGACTTGGGCCTCCAAGATTGAACGTCATCAGCCCGATCGGCTCATGGGTCTTTATAAGGATCGAAAGCGCGACTGAACGAAAACCTGGTCACGAACTGAAACCATGCACCAAGGCGGCCTCTATCAGAGAAACAAAGAGCCGAAATGAATAATCATCTATGAAAAAAGAGGTCAGGGAAACTCTTATAGAACATGAGATAGACATTAAAAACCTTTTTGTTAATAGGATAGAAGGAATAATTAATGATGGGAAGTATTCTAAATCTTGAAATCCAATACTAACAAAGTCAACATCAATTTCAAAAAGTAACCAAATTATACAGCAATAAAACTTCTAAGCATACACGTTTGGCAGGACGTTATAAAGATCCATCTTAGTCGTTTAGTGACAAAGTAGTAGTTATTCGGGCTAGTAGATCGGGTGCCTTGTCTCACAAAAACATCTGTGGAACGAGAACTCACATCACAAGGCCATGAATCAAGAGGTCTTAGTGATACACTAAAAGCGGCTGATTAATTAAGGCACTGATCAGCCACTACACAGAGAAGTAAAGTACAACTCATATAATAGATCCCTTCAGATAAATAAAGAATGAAATTAATGTATTCTTTTTCCTCAAACCTAAATAAAGCCCATTCGTTTTTCAAGTAAAGAAAGAATCTATTTACAGAAAAATAAGCTGATTTCAGTTTCAAAATTATATGCGGTCCAGGTGAGGGAAGAGAGCTGAGTCGTATTTCAGAACAGAGTCCTGATGCCGCCAGATCTGGGTCGTGTGTAAATATGCACCACAAGACCCAACCTGTTCTTCCTGGCCTCGAGAGCAGCTAGGCGCGTCGAAAATGGCCAGAACCACCATCCGATCCTGCAGTTCAAAATCATGAGGTCCACACAATAGCTTTCATGTTTGGGTTTTCCGAGGGCTGTCAAGTTTCTGGGGTACCCTGAAGCTGCTAATACCATACTGGGATGCTTTCTGGGGTTATAGTGAATTAAGAATCGAATAATAAACCCTTGAAATGAATCCAAGTAATCTCTTTTTATTATAAGATGAGATTCATCCATAGCCGTTAGTTAAATCATTCACTAACTCCTTCCTGTCTGATATCTAGAGATCCCTCTTAGACCTCCTGAGACTCCATGTTGACACTGAGGCTGTCCATAATATGTGGACTCCTGAGTGCTGGATCTGCTGATTGGCAGAACCAAGTCCTGATCATTGTCTCAAAGAATTGAGATGTTCCTTAGGGCTGCTGAGATCCAACTGCAACCAAACCATCAAAAGCCAAAGGTTACTATTGAACCTGAGCAGGCTTGATCGGGGCAACATCTAGCTACTGAACCCATCTGCTACGATCAACTGGTAATAGAGTTATCATTAACATGTTCATATCCCAAACGCCGAGCCAAGGAAAATCAAAAAGAACATTTCCTATATTAATTGGGTAAAATAACATTGTTTCTTTCCTTCTAAAAATATTTATTCCTGCTAACCTTCCTTAACCTGTTCTCTCGGGATCCGATTCTCCATATCAATCAACATTTTTCTCCTGTCCATCTGTCCATCATCCTTTCATCACAAAAACCTGACGAAAGCTGTCATGGTTAAGAAAGAGAAGAAAATCGCAATCAGTTTTTCCCAGTTGGCACAATTAGTAGGAAGCCTGCCCGTGACTCTTCCTTCAATCATCTGCACCATCTTTATGAAATCAGACTGTAATGCCACTGAAAGGGAAAGATGGTTGGGTGAATTCTTTCTGTTCGTGAAAACCCTGGTTTCACGGTAAAACCCGCAACCGCTTAAAATTGCAACAAGGTTTTTCACCCTACTTTTCCTCCTCACCTGAAGGTTTAGTAAGAAATGGTTGCGTGGCTGTATAACCATTTCAATCTGAAACTCCTGGTCATTAATTCAAGTTTCCCTTTCTAAAACATTGTCCCCACCTGCATGCCTTTCAACATTTAAACCTCATTCGAAAAAGAGAAAAGAGTAAAGCACAAATCCAATGCACCTTCTGTTGAACCCCAAAGGTGAGAAAACTTCGCTGAAAGGGAACGACCAACCTCCCTCCTCCCTAATAGAAATCACAATTTGATCTTTAGGGAACCCCAGGTGGATGGTTTTCACGTTGATCGATCAATGGCGGCTTAGGGGGAGCGGAAAAAGTGTAGGGAGATATTGGAGCAGAGATGTTGTGGCGTCGCAGATCCCACGTACTCTCTAGAACAGAGAGCCAGGGAAGCCGACATAAAGCCTCCAAGTGCCAAGTTAGGAGTGTACACACGGCCAGGGAGAGATATTTCAGTCACTGCTCACACAGCGGACTGGATGAAACTGGCCGGGCTAACTAGAAAGTGGGAAGATTTTGGTGCAGTGTGGAGTGACGTGTCCAGATCCGAGAACGTTTTTGTACATATTATTTGATTACATGTGGTTTGTTCATCCATGCCAGAAAGGAGAAAAGGTCTGCTATAAAAGAACACCACCAGTTTAAATGCTATTGAAAAGCTGATTCTTCCCAACATTTCCAAGCAGCACCTAATATGTTAAAACTAGTTTTCACCTCCAAATAACCTTCTATGAAAGAAAATTATCTGAACTGAAACATTTGCATGTTTGGGGCTGATTTCATAAGCTGCCTGAGCTACTCTGTTGGTCGATCTAAGCTCATTGCACTGACTAACTAGAAGTAAACACTGGCTGGTGAGAATTGAGGAATCGAGTCGTTCAAAGGGTTTGAGCCAAACCGACCTCGTTAACTCACCTCCACACTTAGTGCATTGATGAACAAAATACAAGATTGTTAGTTCTGAAATAAAGGTTAAGAAATGTCTGCATTTTGCACACAATACACGACAGAACAGACAAGAAACAATGAAATTCTCTGCAGAAATGAGGACCAGGTATTAACACAAAACCAACCATAAACCCAAAGAAGCATTAGGCAGTGAACATACAGACAAGAGAAATGGCAGGCGGGAGACAAAAGAGATGAAAGAGAATGAAAGCCTGAAACACTGAATAACTTGTTGCACTCCACGAGCCAAGACACAGGATCGGCTGAATGTAAGAGATTTTCACACGACTCAGCCACAAGCTCACAGAGATTAGGTGGACATTTTAAATTATGATCTGCAAAAGGGCAAGAGAAATGTAGGGTCATCCCAACAGACACAGAGGACACAAATCTATAGCCTTTTAAATCTAAACGACTCTAATTAAGAAACAGAAGGACCAACTTGGTCAAGGCTGCACAAAACTGAACTGTGACAAAACCAACAAGGTCCAGGAACATATGACTGAACCCGAATATAACACATGCAATTCAATCCAAGCACACCATCGGTTAGAGTGGGCTGGTGTGTGCATGTGTGTGTGTGTGTGTGTGTTGTTGTCGGTGTTCAAAATGCTAGAGTCTTTTTTTAAATGGAAAAGAAAAACTACATTGTTAACGAAATTATATTTATTGAATGCTTGCAAAGAGAACCTTCATCTTGTCTAATAATGAAATGAATGTGTAAATTTTATCAAGAGAACAAGTTTAGTTTAGTTTTTATTAACGTCGCACTAGAAGCAACACGAGGGCTATTGGCGACGGACCTTGTAATTTTGAACCACGGTCAAGTGACGAGGACGACACCTGAGCTGGCATCCCCTTCTCCGAACTTCCACACCACGCCAATAGGAGGACTTTGGGCCCCGATAGATTTAACGTGCATCAGCTCCGACTACACGGCGGGTCTTTGGTAGCCAAGGATCGAACGCGCGACTGAACGAAAACTGCCGGTCACGAATCCGAAACCATGACCACTAGGCGACCGCGGCCTATCAAGAGAACAAAGAGCTTGTGAAATGAATAATCATCTATAAGAAAAAACAGAGGTCAGGAAACTCTATATAGAACATGAGATAGAAATATTAAAAAAAAACCTTTTTTTTTTTTTTTTTTTTTTTTTGTTAATAGGATAAGAAGGAATAATTAATGATGGGGAAACGTATTCTAAATTTGAAACAATCCAATACTAACTATAAAATGGTCATCGTAATTTCTAAAGAAGTAAATCAAAATTATACAAAGGTCAAAAATCCCTCAAGCATATTTTTCATAAGTATCAGTTATAAATATCCGAGTCTTAGTCGTTTAGTGACAAAGTTAGTAGTTATTTCGTGGCTGGTAGATCGTGGGTGCAAGCCTTAGTCCTACCAAAAAAATGACTCGTGGAATTATGAGAACTGTCGCTTACTTGCATACTTAATCCAGGAGGTAACTCTTTAGTACGTTGTTTAAAGTTGTCGACACTAAGGCACGCGATCGTACACACACACACACACACACACATATATAGTAAGAAGCAAGACCCATATACAGATCCCTTTTCAGATAAAATAAAGAATTTGAAATTTCAATTACTCCTTTTTTTTCCCTTCAAAACCTAAATTAAAAGCCTATTCGTTTTTCATGTAGTACACGAAATATGGAATTTATTTTACACAGAAAAAATAAGTTGATTTAAGCTAAAATTAGTGCGGTCCGTAAGAGGGAATAGTCAGAGTCGCGAGCTCAGAATGAGTCCTGATGCCGCTTAAAGATCAGTCGTGTAGTGGGGCTGATGCACTAATCTATCCAGGCTCTTCCCGCTCGGAGAGTGGAAGTTAGGAAAATTAGGTACCAGGAATCATCATCTGACCGGGGCTCAAAATTATGAGGTTCATTGCCAATAGTTTTCATGTTGCTTCTGAGGGCTATCGAAAGCTTAAAATTAGCTGTTAATAATATGGGATGCTTTCTAAGCGATAGTGAATTAAGAATGTAATAATATTAAACCTTTTTGAACAATTCCATTCCTTTTTAATATAAAGCGATGACGACCATGTTAGCAATGGTCACGAATTCTTTCCTGTCGATATTCGAGTCCTCTTAATTCCCATCATGTTGAATAATTGAGGCCGTTCATATTATGTGGAACTGAGTAGATCGTTGATGAGAACTGTTCTCGATCATTGTTCAAATAACGATGTTCTTAGGCGATGTTAATATTCAACCAAAATCAAACCATTGCGCCATTAAATCCTGATATGCTGGAATGGGTACGAGCTCAGTTAACCCATTGTTATCTAACTGTAGCTCGAAGTTATTGCCATTATACTGTATATCTCTAATGCAACGTTTGTTAAGTGTATCAAACGCGTATTTATATAATAAAATATTGTTTTTTTCTTTGCAAAAATATTGTTTGATTCTTACAAATTTTCTAACTTATGTTTTCGATCTGATTTCTCTTCATAATAATAAATATTTTTCTTTTTCTGTTCATTCACCCACCGATCTTTTCATCGCGGCAAACCTGATTGCGCCAGTCGCGGTTACAGTGAAGAAAATGCAATTTGCTTTTTCCTTCAGTTACACAATAGTAGGAAGTCGCTCGCATTTCTTCCTTTCTCACTCAATTCACCATCTTTTATGAAATCGTATCAACACTGAAAAAAGGGGAAGAAGGTGGGGTATTTTTCGTCGTGAAAGTCCGTTACAAAAACTCCGCACCCACAAAAATCAAACAGCGTTTTTCACCCTACTTTTCCTCCTCACTCCTACGTTTAAGGCGAAATGGTTGCGTAAAAGTTGCATAACCACACCGGAAACTCCACACTAGTGCCTCCCCTTCTAAAAACATTACATCCCCCCACTCCTATTTTCAACAATATTTAAACTCCTGTCTTGAAAAAAAAGAGAAAAGTATAGCACCCATGTACCTTCGGTTGGAACCCCTCGTGAGAAAATTTTCGAAACGTTCTGCACCCTCCCTCCTCCCTAAGAAATCGTTTGATTTTTAGCCCCCCCCCCCAGGATGGTTACGCGATTGATCAATATGTTTAGGGGGTAGGGGGAAGAAAAGGGAGATATATTCGATGTTGTAAGTGCGTCGTGATCCCACGTACTTTGTGAATGAGAGCGAAAATATTATAAAGCTCTTCCGGTACAGTTAGAGTACGTTTACTATAGAGAGATATTTTTGGGGTTGCTCACACAGCGGGATTTGGATATGAAATTGGCGCCAAGTGGGCTAATTAGAAAGGGAAGATTTTGCATAAAGGGAGACGTGAAACCAGATCTTGAGAACGTTTTTTTTTTATTATTATTATTTACATTTAATGTGGTTTGTTCATCTGAATAGAAAAGGAGAAAAGGTCATATAAAAAGAACACGAAGCTTGTAATGTTATTGAAAAGGATTTTTCCCAATGATTTCCAAGTATAATTTAATATGTTAAAATCAGTTTTTCACCCCCTCTCCCCCCCAAATACAGCAATCCCTTATGAAAAGAAATTATTCGAACTGAAACATTTAAGCTATTTCTTCGAAGCGTTTAGTTTGCTTCTGTTGTCGATTTGGATAAGTTTTATTAACATCGCACTAGAAGTAACACGAAGGCTATTGGCAGAATACCCAAGGGGACCGAGCTCACCCAAAGGGTTTAGAGCTGCAAACCGGACCCCCGGGAAACAATCACCCTCCCACACTTAGCATTTATTGACAAAATAACATAAGATTTACATAATTTTGAAATAAAGGTTAAATAAAATGTTCAAGGTATTTGCACAACAAAAAATATACATGACAGAAACACAAGAAACAGTTGAAATTTTCCTGCAGAAATAAGATACACTACAGGTTAAATAGCACAATACAAAAACGTCCACAAATTCATAAACAAAAATGAAGTATTAGGCAAAGGTGTGAACATATATACAAGACATACAAGTATAGCTACATGGTAAGGGATGATAAAAATATTGAGAAATATAATTAAAGTTTGAAACAATTAATAAATTTGTTAGGTAATTTTACGAGCCGTAAATATACAGGATTTAAGCTTAGAATGTAAGTAGGGATTTTCACACACGGACCTCAGCCAAATAAGTTTCGCTTCAACAACAGGACATTTTAAATGAAAAGATCTGGTAAAAGGGCAAGAGAAAACGTAGTGGTCAGCATCTCCAACAGAGCCACAGAGACATAAATTTGTACTTTTTAAATTAAAACGACTTAAATAAGAAATGAAGGGACCATGACCGGTTAAGAAGCGTGTAATAAAACTAGAATTTGTATAAAAACTCAAACTTGGTCTAGGAATATATGACTGAACCCGAATACCAGTATTACAAGTTGACCACCAGACCTCCCAGTCAGAAAGAAGTTTATTGTTTAAGATCTCAACTATGTGAGACCGAGGGGCAGGGACATTCATTTTCTCACCATAAGTGATAGCGAGTTTTGCAAAGAAATCGGCAATTTCGTTACAATAACCTCCGACATAGGCCCGAATCCAGTGTAAGTTGTAAAAATCAGAATAAGTTGTTAATTTTTCTTTAATGATATTGATAAAAGTCGATTTATTTCTAGTACTCTGCAGTAGCAATATAGATGATAAACTGTCGGAGTAAACAGAAACTTTTAAGTTAAGAGAGACGGCCCACAAAACGGCCAATCCGATTGCTAAAAGCTTGGCCTGAAAAACTGAATTATAAAAATTCAGTTTGAACATGTAGATTCTGTTTAGGACACCCCAGTGGAAGGCTATTGGCGACGGGCCTCGTAATTTTGAATGTCGTCAGGTCCGTGTGTGCCAGCTCAGGTGTAGTCCTCGGTGTTAAGTAAGGAAGACGACACCTGAGCTGGCACCCCCTCATCTAACTTCCACACCACGCCAATGAGAGGACTTTGAGCCACAACAGATTTAACTTGCATCAGCCCCGGCTACAAGACGGGTCTTTTGTGGCATCAAGGATTGAACCCACGACTCAATGAAAACCGCAGGCCGCGAGTCTGTGATCATGACTACTAGGGTACTGCGACCACATTTTTGCCAACAAAGCGCAAAAACTTCTCAAAATAACTAACTCCCTAAATGAAATATTAAACGATAATGTTCATTCGTAATTCCTGATACAAATCCTTATTCTTTTGAATTAATTCAATCACGCATTCTAAATAATTCGCTGACAATGCTCTCTTCCCATGGAACAGACCTGTAGGGATGATCCCTACCAGACTTTAAGTCTATACTTACCTTCCCTGGAAGTCCCTCCATTACATGGTGGACTCTGACATTAAATTGAATTTTCTCTCATATAATTAGCAAAACATATCGAAAAACGCTCTCTTCTTATGCTTCTCTCCTCTTCATATTGCTTCTCTCTTACGCTCGTCCTCTCTCAAATGATCATCTAAGATTTGTATGGTAATTTTGCTTCGGCCTTTGGTGGCCGAAACCCGACTAAAGTCTGCTACAATATGGAAATAAAAGTATTTCGGCCATGTATGGAATGATTCATTAATATTGAACAAACGTTAAAGTAAATACGTTACATACATACGCACGCACACACACATACACATATATATATATATATATATATATTTAGTCGCATTCCTTTCAGATTGCTCTTCGATACATACCATTCAAATTAAAGACTACGGTAATTAAATGAAACACACAGGCGAATTTTTAAACGAGAAAACACTCCATAAAACATTTTATACTTATTTATCGCATGTTTTATTTTTCTATGGAAGATATCTCGATACAAAATTGTAAATATTCTTATTTAAAAAAGATAATCGAAAATAAGCTATTTTGGCACTTTTAAAGTGTATGTATTTAGGAGGGAGAAACTCTCAAATTTTTTTTTCTCAAGAAATTGACAATACGAAGAACTAAAAAAATAAATTATTTCTTGAAATTCTAGTAGTTTTGACAAAATTATTATTCCTTTGGAAAAGGGGGGAGGAGGGGGAGGAAAGGAAAATTCTCTTACTACAATCTACTGAAACAATTTAGATCTAAAAGTTGATTTTTGTCTCAATCTCCTTTCATCCAAATCGTGCTAAGACTAATTTTTTCTTTTACCTCATAATTGCTGGAACAAAATAAATGGTTATCTTAACTCTCGGCAAAAATAGTTGCTTGTAAAACAAAATTTACATTTTTTGGTCTATTTTTATATTTCTTTTCTATTTACATCCTGATAGCATGAAAATGTTAGTTTGTTCTGTTGTTGATAGGGAGGGTAGGGACATTAACTCGTGATTTTCTTCTTATCTTAGGATACAAAGTTCGTCTTTTTGTCTCAACACTAAATTTCGCAAATTTCAGGTGCGGATATTTTAAGGGGAAGTTGAGATAGGAGAGTTTTTCCAAAACAAAAGATATACTCAAGTAACCACAAATAGAACTGTTCTTTCAAATATTATTTTCTTGAAGAAGAATAAGGTAAAAAGAATTTTTTTTTTAAGATGATTCAAAATTTAATTTCCTTTTTATTCAATCTTGTGAAAAAGAATCTGAACAAGAGAGTTTTATGCGTATGACAACAGATTGTGATGTGATTGTTTATTGACATCGCACTGGGAAGTAACATTAGGGTTATTGGAGACGTAATTTTGAACCTTCAGTCAAGTGACGAGAACGACACCTAAGATGGCTTAGTTTTTAGTTTTAGTTTAGTTTTAATAACGTTGCATTAGAAGCAACAAGAGGGCTATTGATAACGGACCTCGTGATTTTGAACCTCGGTCAAGTGACAAGGATGACACTGGAGCTGGCACACCCTCTCCTAACTTCCACACCACGCCAACGGGAGGAGTTTGGGCCCCAACAGATTTAACGTGCATCAGTCCCGCCAAAACGGCGGGTCTTTAGCAGCCAAGGATCAAACCCGCGATTGAACGAAAACCGCCGGCCACGAATACGAAATCATAACCACTAAAAATTTTGCTGGGCCACACATACAATATTTTTTCAACAAATTGAAATAAAAATAAACTCTATGTAGATTTATTAAAATAAATTAACTTTATTTTACTAAAAAAAAATTTTTAAATTTGAATTAGATATATATAGGTACATATTTAGTTTAAATTTGTAAAAGTTTGTATTATCTAATTTGGATTTCATATAGGTGGAAAAAATTCAAATTAATGAGATGGATGAATTTGCTTTTGTTGAACAAGCAAATTGATATCAGGTTCAATAGACGAGGTTGCAATTGTTAATGCATTTTCAAGATGTTTGTCAGTGATCTTTGTCCTATTTTTGTTTTTTGTATGCTTCATTCTTGAAAGTAATTGTTCACAAATATAGGTACTGCCCAAAGCTGAAGACATTAATGAAGCATGATTATGAAAATTAGGATATTTATCGCTATTACTAGGTAATCTTTATAAAACTCCAGTAAAGAAACAATCCAAATTTTTCTTTCAATTGAATGTCACTTTGGAGTTCAATGCATTCCATTTGAAGATTTGAAGGTAATTTACTTATTTCTAGAGGAAATGGGGTAGAAAATGTGTTGAAATACTCTTCATTTTTTCGAAAATCTTGAAATCTACTTTGAAACTCATGAATTAAATCAAAAATTAATGCAGCATATTTTGTGCAACTCACAGGCCTTATGTGCAGCCAAAGTACTGAAATGTTTCAAATCTTTTATTTGATTGTGCCAAAATTTCAACCTTCTTTCAAACGCTGTTATTGTTTGGAACATATTATTAATAAAATGATTTTTTCCTTGAAGTCTCTCCTTTAAATCATTCAAATGATCTGTTAAGTCTACTAAAAAGCTAAATCTAAAACCCAATCTTCGTCTTCAAATTCAGTCGCAGGTTTCCCTTTTGTTTCCATATATATATTTTTTTTTCAGTTCTCAAATCGTAAAATCATTTGAGCATTTTCCCCTTATTGAGCCATCTTACTTCTGTATAATAAATAACATCTGCAAATTCAGTGTCCATTACCTTAAGAAATTCTTGAAATTGTCTATCATTAAGTCCTTTTGATCTTATGAAGTTTATGGGGTTTTTTTTTTATAACAACACTTAATACATTTTCCATTTTTAATATTTTTCCACATAGATTGCCCAGATGTACAACAAATGATATCCCATCAAGATGGTCGTGTGGATACACACATAATTCTAAATGTAAATTCTCATGACATACTAAGATGTTTTTATTTAAATTTTATTTCAAAATAAATGACAACGAATCGATTATGTATGAAAAATATTGCAAACATTTTTTTTTTAATAAAAATGTGTACATTTAAATATTTTCAATAATATGTGTTTGGGCGGTATTTTTAAGGCTTTGGGTGCTCACTTTAATCAAGCATGTTCTAAGCGAATGTAATTATTAAATTTCAAAATTTTTGGTACTGTTCATTATAAATTACAAAAAAAAAAAAAAAATTATTATGCTTATAAATGACTATGATTATTTCAAACTTGAGCAGTTATTCTAAAAAAAAAAAAAAAAAAGAACTTGATAAGGAATTTAACTGTTCATTTAACAACGGTATTTGAAAAAAATAATCAATAAATTAGGACAGATTAAGTAATTGTTTATTCACGTCGTATTGAGAAGCAACGTAGGGGCTACTGGTGATGGACGTAGTAATTTTGCACCTCGATCAAGTGACGAGGACGACGCCTGAGTGGTATCTTCTTGTCCAATCTTTCGCAACCCACCAAGGGAGGACTCGGCCCTCAACAGTTCACTGCATCAGCCCCGCTACACGGCGGGTCTTTAGTGACATCAGAGCTCGAAACCACGACTTGGCGAAAACAATACCGGCATCTAGTCCGCACCCCCGACTACTAGGCTACTGCGGCCACTAGAGCAGATTATGCTAAATATTTGAAGCGCAAGAGAATGTGAAATGGCTTTTATAATACATTTTAGTGAAATTTAAATTATTTTCATAAAGAAACAACATCAAAACCATCCGATACGTGTTTTAAATTATAAAATCATTTATTTCGAATTTTAAAAATGTACTAAATTTCTTATTTTTCTTCAGAACCTTTTATTTTGTTATTATTTTATGAATGCATATACGTAATTTACTTTAGTTACATAATGTCCAGTAATTACTAAATCATCATTTTCATTCTCATTTTAATTTCATGCTAACAATATTGTGACACTGGGCTACTCGCTATTTTCTCTTCTCTAACCTCGGATGCTTTAATCACTTTGAATTGTATAAAATTAGAATCTCTTCTCAACCAAAAAGAAACGTGATTAGGTAAATTAAATGAAGATAGAAGTATAGTGAAGTAATTTAGAGATAATGATATGTAAATGAAACATATTGAAAGATAGTGAAGATACGACATGCTGACAGATGTTTGTGGTTTGGATTGAAATTCTGCTATTAGTTTTGTGCATTAAAACGATTTTATTTGAAGTATTAAAATTAGAATCAACTGTTTGTTGAGTGATTGAATCATACAAGTGAATTAATAAGTGAAGAATTGATAAGTAAATTTGAAATTCTCGAGAGAGAGCGACGTTGGCTATCCATCAGGGAACAGGAATAAAATATTTTTTTCTTACGTTTCTTTTATTTGAATCATTATTTGTTATTTGATATCTTGAACTAAGACATGGCGCAAGAGCAGAGTAATGAAGGGCCATCGTTACAGCATGAAAAAATAAAACATTCAACATTATTAGAAATATATTTAATAATATAGTTAGAACGAGAGAGAGAGAAATGACAATTTCGAAAAAAAGAGAGAAAAAAGATTTTATTCTCATATATATATATATATTTTAAATTTTATTCAATCCATGTCACATTTCAAGTTCAAGATTATTAAATTTAAATTTATTTTTAGATAACGAGCAATTAAATTTATCGCACATTTTTTACTTGTTCATTATTTGAATAATGATCATGTTGATGGAAAAATTGGTTTTAAATGCCACAGTAACTGCCTATCATAGTTATTTACTTTCTTTTTTTACGAATTGAAATACTTAAACAAAATGTATCAATTTATATCTCGGACATCAATCTAAAAACAATTAATTAGCATTAAATCAAACATACAAAATTCTCGATGTTTTCACTTTCCAAAAGTACCATATCTAATAAGCTTGTCAACTTTGGCTGCTGATATCATCGCCAACAGGGACGAATTCTCCGCCAAAACGAGAATCGTGAGGAACTTTCACTAGCCGATGATGCTGTCTTGCGTAAGCGTGGGATTTCCTCGCCGCACTTTTCCAGGTGTAGGATAGGGCGGGGTGCCCGTGCATCTGCCCCATCTGCAGAAAAAAGCCCCATGGCGTGGGGTGCATCGGTAGGTGGTTGCGGGAAGAGGAAGTGGAGGGAAGCTAATTTAACGAAATCTGTTATATAGCGGTTTTCTCTTTTTTTTTTATGTGAGCATCGTTTTATTCTTACTTTTCCCAACGGTGCGGCATTTTTTATTGCTTGCATGTACCGTTCTGTAGTGCAATGGAAAGTTAGGTGTTTGTAACAACAGGAAAAGGCTAAAAGTGTAGGGAGGTTTTTTTTATTTAAAGATGTGTGTTCCATTTTGGGTGCTTTGACGTCTCTCCCAAAATGAGAAGGTGGCTAGCGAACTTTCTTTTCCGCTGATGTTCCAATTAACTTTCCCTCCCCTTTCTTTTATGAGGGATTCGCTTTATTAATTCGGCAAAGTTTAGCTTAGATTAAAAGTTTCGATTTTATCTATGTAAAATCCAAAATTTGTATCAGAAATTTTAATTAAAAAATGACAAGATGCTTTATTTATTTATTTATTTATTTATTCTTCAGGTAAACATAAAGAGGATTTAAAAGTATTTTCTTCAAATCATATATATTATGAAATTATGTACTCGGACCAAAAATATGCTGCACAATGACGATTTTCAAATAGAGAAATGATTATCAAGTAAAAATGATACACTTGTAATATTCTGTAATAGTAGGGGGATAACAGTAATTCATATATGCCACTAAATTATTGATTAAATGTGTAACATACTTTTGTTAATCCAAAATTGTGAACGAAATGAGAGAACGGCTTTTTAGTGTAAGAATGTTTCTTCCCCAGACCGAAATCTGACTTTTATTGCATTTAGCGTTTAGCAATTACGTCGAAATTATACGACAGTGTTGACAGCTGCTCGCGTTGAATTAAAAATTACAAACGTAATTAAAATCAGAACTATCTAGTAACTCTACTTCAGACTCACGCCCCCCTCCCCCCGTGATCTTCCAAATGAGCTTAAAACTTAATATTAAAAATCTATTAAAATTGAAATTATTTTAAGGTATTAAATGTTTACGCAAACATGAGTAAGCATTGGAAAAGAAAAAAAAAAGTTATAAGTATTGACAAACCTTAAAGTCTATTAAAAGTCTCAATTCCATTGCTGTGCTAGCCTGAAAATATGTTTAATTATATTTAAGGAAATTTTTGACATAGAAATAAAAAAGCTCAATTACAAAATAGTTAAATGGTAGTAACTATAGGAAATTTAAAACAAGAACAATGTAAGCGCTAAATAAAAAATCAGAGAGAGTTACACACACACATTCTGAAATTAAATAAAATCCATCAATTCCAAAATGTAACTACCTTACTTTAACCCATCTAAAACCAAAACAAATAAAGCGTTTTAAGTTTTGAAATTTATTCTAATTTGTATTTAATTTAATCATTTCATTCCATGAAATTCTTAAGCCTTAAATTAATAAATATTCTAAATCATTTGCAAATTTAATCAGATGTTTAACCAATTGTATTAATTAAACATTATGGTGAGCGAATAAATCGAATTTAGATCAATTAGCGATCGAAACCGAAGCTATGATAGCAGATCCTATGGATTGGCGGGAGTAGGGGAGGTCGGGAATCCATTACTCTTAAATTAATTAATGGCCATGTATACGCCTGTTTCTATCATTTTTTATATGAGAAATAGTCCAATATATAAAAAGCATTCAATTTAGCGGGTGAGCATCTTTCATTTCCCACCAGATGTCATGTGACTCTTAAATAAGGGATGTAATCAGAAAGCAATTCTTGCACATATGCATTTAATTCCGGAATTTCATTTCATTCCCTAAATACCATTTATTCTTTCAGTATAGTAAAAATAGTTAAATTTAATTATTTCAAACATATTGTTCCAATTCAAATTTATTGTCAAATGTCAGCACTCTACTTGGCAATATCAAACCACATATGACCCATCTGTTAAACACATTCTACATGAAAATCATGTTAAAAAGATTTTTTTTTGCACTAAAAAATCATGTTAATAATATTATTTAATAAAATGCTTTTTCCTCTATGATATGAATCTGTTAAGATACTTTTTCATTTTTGTTTTCATAAAATATCTGATGAGAAATTTCATCTCATTTTAAAAAAATACGTTTACCTATTAAATTACGTCTCATTAATTTCGAGCAAAAATTTCTAAAAAAAGTGGAGAGGCTGAAGTTTTTGAACTATTTCAGTTAAATGACAGAAAAAAAATCTGAATATAAATTTGGTGGGAAATGGGTAGATATGATAGACGAGAAAGTAAAAATGTGAGAATTGTGTGTGAGATGTATTATACTATAAAATATTCACAGATCAATGTGTAACTGAATGAAAGTGGCTGCGGTAGTTTAGTGGTAATGGTTTCGGACTCGTGGTCGGCGGTTTCGTTGAGACGTGGGTTCAAGCCTTGATGCCATTAAAGACCCACCGTGTAACCGGGGCTGATGCACGTTAAATTTGTCGGGGCCCAAAGTCTTTCCAAAGGTTTGGTGTGGAAGTTAGGAGAGGGAGGTGTCAGCTCAAGTGTTGTCCCCGTCACTTGACCGAGGTTCAAAATTACAAGGTCCGCCACCAAAAGCCCTCGTGTTGCTTCTAGTGCCGTTAATGATACCAAATCCAACCACAACTGAATGAAAACAGAAGAAATTGAAAAGATATAGAAATTTTCATAACAACACTTCTGTTAAATTGTTTCAGTTTCTACAAGAACTCGGCATTGATATATTGTGTGTGTGATTTTGAAAGAAAAAAAAATTAAGAAAATATCTTTTATACTTAAATGTATATGCAACACAAATGAATTTTTAATACTGAGGAGTATTATACTTTTGTTAAGTTACACAAAAATGTAATAAAAACTGCTTCGGTATGATATTTATTATGTGTGTGACCATATTGTATATCATCGTACGATATGGTCCCACACATATGTATTTCGATTGTGAAAGTAACAAATAATTAAAAACAAAAGCAAACAAACAAGTGAGTCACATTAGATCGATATTTTCGCCATATCTATTTTCGTTTATAGAGATTCAACCGATTTCTAAGATACTTGTTAATTTAACTCCAACAATATCCCGTCTTACATTACTTTTTGTTAAAAAAGAGGAATTTGAAGTTCTTCAATTCGTTTCATTCAAAATATTGAATAAAATTATTTCAGTTCATTAAATCATTTGTATTTGCTAAATATATTTCATTACTGATTTCACTATTTCAAGAAGAACAATTCTTGTACAAAGAGAATGAAGGTTTTAACGCAACTGAAACAAAAATTACCTTTTCTTGTGTGTGTTTATATTAATCTAACACAGGTTACAAATCTAATACTATACATATAATAAGTTATTAAATATTATGCTGCTATATAAAAAGCTTGCAGATGTTAGCTTGTTTAATATGATAAAGGATCTGTAATTACGAGAGAAAATGTAAAAACTGAATATTTCCTGTACTTAGAACTAAAAGAAAAGATGGCAAAAAGGAAATGTTCGATAAAAGCAACGATTTGTCTACTTCTAAATAATATTTCATAGAATCATTTTTCCTTTTTTAAAACAGACTTTCATCGAAGCTATTTCTATTAAATCATAACGCGACATTTAGTTTACATTTTTAATAATTATAACTTCCTGCTATGTAAAACATATATATTACTTCAAAAAGAGTTAATAAAACGTATGTTTGCTTATATCATATAATTGCTGAGAAAAAGCCAAACTTCATCAGCTGTTGCTATCGTCGGTAAGTCTTTGATCAAGTTCCTTCTTGAAACCTTTCAAAAATTTAATTTTTTTTTTTATTTTAGAAATTGAAGACGTATGTTATTATTACTGCAGGAATTGTTTTTTGTCAAAAATTTTGATTAGTACATCCTGTTTTACAGCACTCTAATATACATGTGTTCTACTTATGCAACGTGCACTGAAAAACAAGATCTGAATTTATGAAAAATCTAAAAAATTATAGTTGCTGACTGTTTATAATAATCCTCAACAGCACGTAAATCTTAAAGTAATTTTTTTTGTACTGTACGTAAGATATTTTTCAGGATATATAAATATAATTATCGACATGTTTCATTCATGCGACTTTATTATATTATAAGTAAATGCAACTAAAAGATGTTTTCAACCCTGAATTAAACTTGTAATTATATTTTTCAATAGTTGTTAAATAATCATTTTTCAATATTTGTCCTATTGAATGTTTCTTATACAAGGAAATTGTTACCATCGCCTAATTTCAAAGAACTGAACTAATATGATTTTTTGAAATAAAAAAGTGTCTCTTATTATTAATATACAATCGAAAGGTTGGCACATATATTTTACCTACTCTTTATAATATTTATTAAAATTCGGTAAATACTCTGTTTTCATTTTAGAATACAATTCCATTTGGCATTAAATCAACGAGGACGAAAAGTGGAACATAACTCCAAGTAGGGGAAAAAAAGATCAGTGTGTTATAATATAATAATGGATAATTCATTAGAGAATATACTATGTATTATTTATTAATGATCACAATGGGATTTTCGTATTGGACCGCTAAATCGCAAGTGCTTTGATCGGGGACGTTCAAACCAAGTCTGCTCTCTTTATACAGAATAATATAGTACGTTAAATGAAACCATGTCTCAGTGATGTGGAATAGGAGACGAACACACTCAGTTATTATCCTGTTCTCTTCATCATGGTTTAAAACTGCAAGATAAGTCAATCACTTACATCTTATGTGAAACAAATTCAGGCCAAACCAACCAACGTAATGAATGATTTTTACATTCGTTTTATATCTTATTCTCCAACACTCAGTGATGTCACCCTTAATGAATTTATCTTTGTAACAAAAGGATTCATTTTCAATCTTATCCAGAAAACACCTGAAGAAGTCTTTGACCTGCCGTTGCACCACCCTAGAGCGGTAGAGAGAGTGCTAAATATAGTTTTAAGAGCAGGGAGAGTCGGAAAAGAAAAGTGGACATACACATTCGAAGAATAATATAGCGGAAGCAGTGAATTTTTGACACGGCACCGTTAGGAACCCGCAGGAAAAGGTGTGGGAGATGTTTTGTGAATAGAGGGGGGATTTTCTATGGAGTGGTTGTGTTTTCACCGCTCCTGCTCACAGCGGTGGATGGTGTAACTGATTTTATTGCTTCTTTGTTCTTTGCGAGTATTAGAAAGGTAGAAGGGGGGGGGATATTAAGAAGCGGAAAAAGTTAAAAAAACAAGTTTTTTCCTTCCTTCTGCAGCTTTTTTTTTTTTTTCTAAAAAAAAGCTTTTTTTATGAAAAAAATAATTAAATAATGTTTAATTTGTGCGTTCATTTATTGTTGATAATTTTCTACGTTTGAACCAATTTATATATCATTTTCTGTACTTATCTGCAATATCTTCCATTCCTGACATGTAAATTTAAAATAGAATACCTTATTCAATTTTTAAAGTTACGAATGAATTATATTTTTTGTTTTCAACACGTAACATTTAAATGTTTGAAAAGAATTTTACTTTACTCATTTTGGAACAAAAATAAGTTAAATTGTAAATGAAATATGCAATGCACTTTCGAAAAAATTTTAGATTCTTTCGGAGATTTATCGTTTCTGTTGCAAATAATGTTTCTTATATATTTTATATAAAATTTAAATTCATATACCGAAATTCGTATACTGAAATCATGAAGAACGATATATAGATACAGAGATGTACATAACGATACATGTATATTAATATCAAAATAATTGGTCCATCTCTTTATTTTCAGACAAAGCAAAAATACTAGAATTCTAAGTCAATAATTATACACATTTTTATTTCAAAATGTGCTAATCTTTTCCTAATTTTTTTTTACCTTTTAAAACCATTGAAGTGTAAATACGCTCTTAAGATCACTGAAATAATTTTTACAGTACAATCAATCCATATTATTTGTGAAGTAAGAAACAATTTTTAGAAAAATATAAAACTCATATCCAATTGAAAATTTAGATATGAATTCGCTTTTTCCAATCAATAAAAAAATGTTTTGATAATTAATTTTATTGATATAATACGTATCATTTAAATATTTTGAATGAATGTTGTCTCTTTTTAATTAATTTTTTACAAAAAATATATAGAGTTTTAAATGAAATTTCATATTTTTCTTTGATAAACATTAACTGTGAAACTAAATAACTAAAAAAAGTAATAATACGGAATAATATGTATTACTGAATAATCATGCATGGATATTTATAAGAAACTGCGTTTGTTAATGTCGATCCTACGCTTCTACAAATCGTCTCCCATAATAAGAAGGGGAGGGGAAGGGGTATTCCAACTATTGAACTGATTATTACAGATGCTCCAGTACCCCTTTCCATCGACAGATATTATACCTGGCACCTTTACTCTTCATTCTTCACAGATGCCGTTAGTTCCCACCGTCTCTAAGCTCCTCTTCCGCCCTACTTTCGGAAAAAGGGTTCCAGTACCAAAGGTGCTTTGAGGAACGATAGGGTTTGGGAACTTTTCTCTCACCCCTTGTGCCCCTTCCTTTCCTCTTTGGATAACCTTCGGGTGGACGAGAAACTGAAATGCTTGAAAAACTGATAAATTACTGCAAAGGCCATTAGTCAGTAAAGGGTGAATCGGTACCCTTTGGGACTGGATGCCTTGCTGACGCAATGAAAAAAAAAAAAAAATGTCTCTTTCGATTTTATACAAAATCTGTATTTTTGCTGCTTTAACGTGAAAATGGATTAATGGCATTTTAGTGATTAATGCTGATATGCAGCATTTTTCTCATTTCACCTCCCGTGAGAAATACAGTTATTCTTTACCATACTCTTTCTTGTCGATTTTTTAAACTTGGAACATGCTCCGGTGGATCTAACGTAGTATAAATGTCATAATTTGCCTCATATTTATGGTTAAGTATTAAAAATTTAACTTTTGGAAGAAAACTTTTCTAAGAAATTTTGAGGGATTGAAATAAATTATACAATGTATCAAGCGTTCCCCCCCCCCTTTAATTCATTGGTGCATTATTTATTAGTGAACGGGAATAAAAAAAATTTTAAAATATAACTAAACTCAAAAGATTTTTAAAACAGATTGAGAGCGATATTTTTGTTATGCAATCCTCTGAACATTTGAAGCATTTCATCTTAGCTAAACTTGTCTTTCTTGGCATAAATAAATAAAAAAAAATTATTACATTTACGTGATTTTGACCTTTTTCTGAAAAAGTCTGGTATTCATCGTCCAGCAGTTAAAACAACGAACTTTGTGACCAATAGCATCCCAATCGAGTCGAATATACGAGTAGAGACCGTTATATGAAGGCTGTGGTGTTTTAAATGAAAGTTTAATTTGAACTTTCTGTTAAATATGTTCTGAATTTTTGTAATGAGTTGAATGAATAACTTAATGCTTTTTATCACATATTTATAATTATGCTAAATGTAAGGTGTGGGATTGTTTGTTAATCTCGCATTAAGAAGCAACGCAAGGGCTATTGGCACCCGGATCTCGAAATTCTAAACCTCGGTCAAGTGACGAGGATTACACCTGAGCTAGTCCCTTTTTCTCCTAACTTCCAAGGAGAGGACTTCGGATCTCAACAGATTTAATATATATCAGCCCCGCAACATGAGAGGTCTTTAGTGGTATCAGGATTCGAACCCCCGACTTGAAGAAGCGCCGGCTGCAACCATGACCACTAGGCTATTGCGGCTACTAAATTTAAGACGCACAGATTTGAATTGATATAATGTTTATATAATTTGTTTTAATGCAATTTTTTTTTTTTTTTTTTTTTCCTCCAAACTTTTTCTGACATCCAAACTCGCAATTATATGGCAAAATAACCAAGTCAATTATATATTTTGAGTAAAAATTAGCAAAAATTTTAAGAAAGTGTTACTAAATTTTAACACTTTTTACCTATTTTATTCTTAAGATAATTTTTTTTTAAGAAAAAAAAATTAATGCGCGAAAATAAATAGCCGATTTTAAAACAACGCAGCACAAATATTCAAGAAAATATTTATCAAAAATCTGGTTAAGAAAAAATAATTCACAATCGATATTTCGGATTTGTATTTGAAAAGTATTGAAATTCTACATATTAACATATATATTATTTAACATAAAATAAAAGAATTCTGTAGGATAAGCTCCTTTTTGAAGACTCGCTACAAGCTGACAAAGATAATGGTAAAAAGTCTATGTTTATAAACATCCTTCTTAACAACTGTCTTACTTAGAAGGATTATTTTTGAAAAGCAATAAAAAACGTACAAGTATATTTTTCTTAATAATTTATCTGAAACAGTCTAATTAATTATAAAAGACACGAAGTAGACTTATTTATAAAATTTAGACTAGGACAAATTTCCTCATCATATTGATATTTTTTGTCAACCACTGTTCAGAAATCTCTATGCATTTCAACAAAATATTCATGAACAGTATTTTAATTTTAAGAAAAGTCGTGATGGTAATATAACAGTACGAACAACAATAAGTTACCAAAAATAGATATGCGTCATGGACTGTAATATATGTTATTTTTTTAATCTCTTGCACTCCCCTGAAATTTTATTGTTAGACCACACTTCTTTCGAGTGTCTACCCATCTATTTATCATGACAGAATCACTAAATCAATTTAAATCGACTCATCTTTCAAGACTGATTTATCTGCTCGGAGTCGTCGTCTTTACATCAGACCTTCATCAAAATCTGGTTGTCCCTCCATTTGATAAAGAAACCGACTACATGTGCTGGATAAGATATATGGCAGGTAGATGACACACGCTATATTACACGTTAGAAGAGATTCTCTCTCTTTTTCATCCTGTGTCCCAGGAAACTAGCTATTCATCATTATGTTGTGATTATTGAGTAGTTTATTTAGACAGGAATTTTTGACATCACACGCGGGATTGAATTTAAGTAGCTGTTTCTTGAATGGGAGCATAATTAAAAGTGATAAGAAAAATTATATGGATATTTATAAAATTGCGGAAATTTCGGAAATGCTCTTTGGAAAATTTAAACATTGAAAAATTTTGAACGCTTGAAAAAATAATTTTAATTCCTTGTAATACGATTTTTTAGAAGTCGTTAGTAATGAGTTTTCAAAATATTTTATTTCAAAAAGCAGAAAAATCTTTTTCAAGTGCTATAAAACAGAATGTTGTAGTTGTTTTAGAATTAATGTACTGAAAATTGATTATATACACCCCACTTAGAAGGAAATGAGGGGTTTGGAGGGACGAACGTCTTAATTTTGAGCGGTGATCTAGTGGCGAAGATGAGTTGCATCCCTATTTAACTTTTATTCGCCTTGCTAAATGGAGTGTCTTAAGCGGCATCAGGACTGGAATCCCTGACTCAATGGTAAGAACACCAACTCGAGCTTGCGATCCTGACCACTCGACTACCGCAGATTTTGATGCAATGAAATGAAGAACGTGTTTACACGGGAACTTAATTTGGCGTGCAGAAAAATACATAATTCTCAAGTATTTACCATTACAAAATGTTTAAAGCTGAATTTTAAAAAAATAGGTTAATGCTTAAAATACTTTATGTAAACCCGTATTTATTCTTAATATCTTACAATGAAAATGCTCTAATTTCACATTAGATCACATTTATATTCATAACATCAAAATACAAGGCGTGACAATTAAATAACGAAACTGACTCTGCAAAACATTTTATTTTGATATCATGCATTATTACTTCAATCACCTTCAATACACGCCCCTCCTCTATCCCTTCAACATTCCATTCAAATCTTCCATTGTTCGAAACAGTGCTAGAAGTCTTCTGTCAGCTCCTTCAGGACCCATCCCGCTTTTTCTTCAACAGCTTCAACGCACTCAAATATTGTTCCTTTTAATGCAGATTTCCCCTTAGAAAACAGATAGAAGTCGCATGACGCAATATCCGGCGAATAAAGATAATGATCTAATACATGGGATGGTGTACTTGGCAATAAACCTCTTGAACGATTTGCTATTCCACAATTCAGGTCGGGTTGTTTTTTTTCCTTATTCATTCATGGAATTCTGCAAGAACGCGAAGGTAGTAATGTTGATTAATAGTTTGATCTTCAGGAATTCAATAAAGGTACACAATACCATTAATATCGAAAAAAAGTAAATCACTATTGCTTTTTTTGGGCTCCCTATGAAGATGGACTCTTCCAGTGCATGGATTGACGTTTCGTTTCAAGATTATAAGTGAAAAGCTACGATTCGTCCCACGTTATTATCCTTTCCAAAAAGTTTGGGTCATTTTCAATGGCTTTCAAAGTGCCCGTACAAACATTTTTGCGAGCTTCTTGCTGTTCAAACGTGAAAATTTTAGGCATCATTTTAGCACACACTTTTTGCATGCTAAAATTGTTATGCAAATTTGCCGTACGAATTCTTTGTCAATTTCTACAGTTTCAGCATTCTCATGTATGCTTAATCGACGGTCAGATCGAACCAAATTACCGGGTTTTTTCGATATTGTCATCCGTTTATAAGGTGGAAGGGCGACCATCATTTGAATCATTTGTGATGTCTTCTCGATTATCTTGAAAATGCTTAAGCCACTCAAAAACACGTGCACACGATAAACATTCATTGTCATGCACTTCTTTCTATAAATCATAATTTTCAATAGCAGTTTTTCCAAGTTTCGAGTGAAATTTCACAACAATTCTTTGCTCACTTATCTTTTTTCTGGCGAAACCAAAAAAAAAAAAAAAAATTAAATGCAAACGAAGGCTACAGCTATACGTATTTGTTTACAAAAGAGAGTGGTACTGCATTTGAAAGAGAAGACTTCACGCTAAACTCTGTCGGTCGGTGGCGTATGCCTACTTCTTCTGTAGCAGCGTCTGTCTCGCTATTTAATATCCATACCTCGTACCTGACAATATTTATGTATGTTAATAACAAGAGATTTATGCTTTTTAACTTATTCGTTTCTTATTTTCTTTATTGACTTGAAATAATAATTTTATAGGCTGTAGTATGAGAGAGGATTAATTCGCTCATTCTGAATTATATTCTTGTATTTTGTGTGTCGTTTTCTTTTTATATCTGTTAATTTATTACCTATTGTGAGAATGTTATCTTGCATGCAAATGTATCACTTCTTTTATAAGAAGGAAATTATGTAAAATTTCTCTTAATAATGAAATAAATGCTGATATGCTCGTGGATCCTCAAACCCTCTCCTAGTGCAAAGGTCTCCTCAGAGGACAGGTCTAAATTCTTGCAGGTGAGCTCGTTCTCTTTGGGGGCTAGTTGGTGGATAAGGTCGTTATTTTTCTGGTCGGCTGCATATACAATGCATCAAATAATTTTTAAGATTGGATCTGTAATAAGAAGTAAACAAGATTTGTTCTGGTCTTGTATTCATAACAAGACCCTAAATTTGCATTGATTTTACGATGGATGCCAGCTCACTTTTCCTCCCAAACAGGCTTCAAAGTTATTTGCATGGACGAAATGTCAACAAAATAATGCCCTTTAAACTTCATTTTTAGTTTTGGGGATAAAGAGAAGTCACAGGGTGCTGAATCAGGTGAATACGATGTGTGATTCAACAAACAGAAACTATTTTGGGCCCAAAATCTACGAATGTATCGAATTATGATTGGTGTATTATCGAGCAGCAATCTTTGAATGTTTTTATGACCCCGGTAGTCTAGTAGTCATGGTCGCGAACTCACGGCAGGCGTCGTTTCCTTCAAGACGTGAGTTCGAGTGCTGAAGCCCTCGTGTAGCGGGCAGATGCACTTTAAATCTGTCGAGGCTCTAAGTCCTCCCGGACTGAAAATTACGAGGTCCGAAGCCAATAGTCCTCGTGTTGTTTCTAAGTGCGACGTAAAAAAACAATCAGTCAACCTATCAACTGTTTTCAACCCGATATTCTTGGACGACAAATTCTGGCCATCATTTAAATAACACCACCAATAATTGTTTGTCCGGCTGGAACAAATTCTTCATGAATAATAATTTTTCTATTTAAAAATGTAATGAACATTGCTTTGATTTTGAGTGGAACTTTTTTATTGTTTTTTTTTTAGAACGTAGTGAGTTTTTCGACTTCCAATCCGTAATGTAGTAATACAATTTAAAATGCTTTTCTTACAATAAATAATGACATCTTTCAAATATTTAAATAACTTCAAAACAAAAGCTATAGTATTTTAGTCAAAGGTAATATTTATTTAAAAAAATCAAAATGAATTTTTAATCATTTATGGGGAATTATTAAAAAAAAATATTTTTTTCAGCGACACACAGTGGCCGCGATAGTCTAGTGGTCATGGTCGCGAACTCGTTGCCGTCGGTTTTCGTCGAGTCGTGTTTTCGAGCTATGATGCCACTAACCGTGTTGTGGGAATGATGCACGTTAAATTTGGTTGAGGTCCCAAGTCGTTCTTTTTGCGTGGTGTTGAAGTTCGGAGAGGGAGGTGCCAGCTAAGGCATCGTCTTCATCACTTGACCGAGGTTCAAAATAACGAGGTTCGACACCAATAGCCCTTATGTTACTTCTCAGTGCGATGTTAATAAAGCAATCACAATCGGCCACCCTGATACTTTACTAACCACACATCCCTGATACTTTACTAACCACA